>CAMZMU010000114.1:29894369-30143904 GCA_947311845.1 Poa pratensis
GCGATGCGTGGGCCTTGGTTCTGTAGGGACGACGCCAAAGCGCAGCTCGCCGCGTGTGGGAGGATGTGGAGAGGTTCGTCCAGCACTTCAAGAGGGTTGAGGTCGAGCGGGACCTGACCCGGGGAGATGATGGCGAGGAAGGCGTGAGGAGGAAGACGACGAAGCTGCCGACGGCGAGGACGACGGCGGCCCTGCTGCTTGAGCTGCTCCTGTGCACTGGCGTGCTTGGAGCACAATTTATCTTAGGATTTGCCATTTTGTTTGTAATGACTTGTAAGAGCCATAATTTGTGCAAGTGTGGGCGCCCCTCGGAGGCCTTTTATCTCTTCCTCATGTCTTTTCGCTCTACGTCGTTAGGACCCTACTTTCAGTGCAATAGCACCGCCGCTTCGGTATGCCGGAGTCAGGGCTCGACAAGGCCGGGGGGTGCGTAAGGCTTAGAGAGGTAAGGGCTCTCGAGGCACGATGATTGGGAGCCCCCTTTGACGTGCAAGCAGCCCACGAGGCGTGAGAGAGAAAAGGAGCTCGAGAGGCGAAAAACCAGCGAGTGAGTGCCTCTCGGGAGGCCTTTTGTCTCTTCTCATGTCTTTTGTCTTTTCGCTCTACGTCGTAGGACCCTGCTTCAAGCGCAATGACACCGCGCGCTCGGTATGTCAGAGTTAGGGCTCGATGACAAGGCCGGGGGTGCGTGAGGCTTGGAGAGGTAAGGGCTCTCGAGGCGCGATGCTCGGAGCCCCCTTTGACGTGCAAGCAGCCCATGAAGTGTAAAGGGAAAAGGGAGCTAAGAGGCGAAAAAACCAGCGAGGGAAAATTCAACCAGTTTTAGACTTAGCTTTTGTGAGACGTTCGTCTTGTAGAGGGCGTCTTGTTCCCTGACGTGGTGTTTTTTCCTCTCGAGGCTGGTCTGGAGTTCCGCGGCCTTGTAGAGCGTCTTGTTTCCTCCTGCGTGGACTGGGAGGCAAACCCACAAGCAATGCACAGTTGTACAACTCATGCGTGCTCATAGGTTTCCCTCGTGTATATCTCACGAGGAGAATAAGCACCAAGGTCCTTGGTGAGGTGACGTGCACGGAGCAGGCCCATGAGTCAGAGCTCTTTGGTGAGTAGCGTGCATGGGAGTAGGCCCATGAGCTAGAGCTCTTTGTGAGGAGCGTGCATGGGAGCAGGCCCATGAGCTAGAGCTCGGATCCTTTGTATTTTGCGATGCTGCGGATGTTTCCCGAGGCAACAGGCACCGTGCTCAGCCCCCGCCGTCAGCGAGGTGCGCATGGGGAAAAAAGTGAGCGCGAATGATGGCAGAAACCATATGATTTGGTGTGGCCAAAATAAATTCCGCCATTCTGGGCATGGGTTCCACACGGAGTGGCTGAGGCTTCTCGCGGATTGCCCGTGGCGATGCGTTGTAGAGAGAGCTCGATGATAGTCCCTCGGAGAAAGGCCGCCATGTCTAGCATGGGGTTCCACACGAGTGGCGGAGGCTTCTCGCGGCCCGTGGCGACACGTTGTAGAAGAGCTCAGATGATGTATCCCTCGGGAGGGAAAGGCCGCCATGGCGGGGATGTGATGGTGCATGTCTCCCTCCTGAGGCAAAAAATGCCTGCCGCGACCGAGCGCGCTTTCCTATTTGTAGGCAAGCCAGTTCCTATGGTGACGCCAGCCCCGAGCCGCAGGGGTGGCAGCGTGTTTTGCCTGGCGTCAGGCTCTGCCGTGAGGACAACGGTGGTCTTGCACTTCTCGCTGGCCTTCTTGGGCTTGGACCCCTCAGGAGGCTCTTCCTCTGACTCTTGCTTGATGAGGAGGCGTCCCTCTCAGCCTTGGCGCACTTGTCTGCCAAGTTGCGAGCTTCACCACGAGGTGAGTTGCGTGATGTCGAGCTTCTCACGCATCCTGACGTCCGTGATGCCCACTCCGAAGGCAGAAATGACCTGCGCGTCGGGGATGTTCGGGATCTTGTTGCTGGACTGGCTGAAGCGCTGGATTATCTGCGAGGGTCTTGCCAGGCTCTGGCACACAGCGCGGAGGTCATTGTAGGTGAGACCACGCTCGTACGTGCCCTTGAAGTTCGCGACGAAACCTTGTAGAGCTCCTCCCATGTGTCGATTGTTCTCGGGAGGTTTCAAGAGCCATGAGAGCGCTGAATCCTTGAGGGCATGGAGAGCCAGTTGCCATCAACCTTGTCGTCGCCTCCCGCGGCTTGGATGGAGACGGTGTAGAGCTGCAGAAACTCCAGATGGTTGGTCCTGCCGTCGTAGCGCAGAGGGAGATCTGGCTTGAACTTCACCGGCCAGACGACGCGGCGCAAGTTGCGGGTGAAGGCGGTGCAGCCTGGCATATGTCACAGCGCCGCCAGCGAGCGCGTTGCGGTTCTGGCGGCCCGTTGCTGCAATCTCCTGGACAACGCGGTTGCGGCGGTCCCGTTGGCACTCGATTTCCATGCGCGCATCCGCTGGAGTTCGCTGCACGATCTGGCAGCATGCGGCGAGGATGCGTGTGACGCGGCGCGGTGGTTCCCCGCCGGTGCTCCAGCTGGAGGAGGTGGCGGCGGAGGCGGAGGGGAGGAGGAGCGTCATGCGCTACGTTCCCTCCGCGTCCGGAGTGGTGCACCAGCGAGCGAGAGGGTGCCGGCGTTGAGCAGGTACGGCAGCGGCGTTGATGAGCTCCTCGAGCGCCCGAGCCAGACGTCATGGCCCGCCTGCGTGGGGGCGGTAGCGCAGCAGCTCCAGCGCCATGAGTAGTGCAGTGGCTGGGCGCCACCCGGCTCTACGTGGAGGCGCTCACGTTCCTGGACGGGTGCTGGGAGGAAGCCCCTCGCAGTCGTCGTCATGGCCGCCGTTGTTGCCGCTATTGTTGCCGCCGTCGTCCTCAGGGTGCTCGACGCGGGGCTCGGCATTGTGCTCCAAAGCGCGGTTGGCCGCGGGCGACCGCGCGGTTGTTGTTGTTGGCGGGCTCGGTGGTAGCTCTTCCGGACGTCCGTCGGGCGAGATGCGCTGCTCGCGTGTCGGTCATGGTGCGGAGAGGTCGAAGAGGTTGAAGACGCGCCTCAGCCCCCTACCTGGCGCGCCAAATGTCGGAGAGCTGTCCCAAGGAACTATGGGTGTGTCTCACTGATGCCAGGGATCGAGTAAGGGGCTGAACACAAGGCAAACAATCCTCAAGTACCTCGGCGACGATGCTCGTCGAGCTCGGTGAGGAACATCACGACAGAGAGAAAACACCAGAGCTTACCCAAGTTCAGGCCCACCGCGAGGTGTAAAGACCCTACGTCCTGCTATGTTGTATTGCACTGCTTGTAGAGGTTACAGTACAATGAGCTTGCCGAGGGCTCAGCTATGGCTATGGTGGATAATGGTCTCTGGAATGCGAATCGAAAATGGCGGAATAGCGGAATCCTATGGAGATCAATAATCGGGGCTCCCCTTCCTTGGTCATACACTGCCTCCTTATATAGGTGCCCCGGGCCTCTTCCCCCAATTCACAAGGCGGGAAGGGCTACCACATGGCGACGGAGAAGGAGCACAGTGCACGGCGACGGGGCTTCCATGGACAAGTCCATGGCAGAGAGCGACGTCTCCTTCGCAGAAAAAGCCACCGTCCATCCAGGACGATGGGCTGGCGCTGCAGAGGTCCGTGGGGTGCCCCACGGTGATGTTGGCTTGGAGCGTAGCGGCCGCCGGTCCCCTTATCACCAAAATGGCAATTCTTGGAGTCCGATTTCCATAGCGCTACTTTGTTGACCGCCATTAATCACCAAAGAGGAAACTGCGGCGGCGTCGTCATCGCGCGCAGGCGTGCGCGTCACTCTGTGGCGGGCGCAGAGGCCATGTGCGCTCTGCAGCGGGTGCAGAGCTTGCTTCCACTTGAAGGAAACCCCGCGAGGGCTGGGTGCCTCGCCGAGGTTCTGAAGTACTTGAGGCCTCACGAGGGAGCCACCAGGACTTCGCGATATTCTTGACGGGGGAGGCCTCACGAGGGAGGCCTCTCGAGGAAGGCCTCACGAGGGAGGGGTCCCTCGCGAGGCTCACCAGGCTGAGACGCCTGGTCCTTAGCAGAATCTTCAGAGTGTTGAGGGATGTGGCAGGCCGGCCCGTGGTACCCTGGTTTCCACTGGGCCGACACATTCCCTCAAAGTTAGAGTACTCAATCTCACATATGGTGGAGGCACTCAACTCACTCTCACTCTCACTCAAGTGGGCTAAGTGGCTCTCATTCTCACATGGGATTGGTACCATCTCACAACTCAATCTCATAGGGATATGCTCGGTTTCCTTATCTCCATACGCCTCCAAGGTTGAAGGGAAACTCCCATGCTCAACCCTCTCGACCTCATCACCTCCAAAGGTCACTGCCACAATGGGGGCATCATCACTCGACTCCATTGCCGAAGGGAACATCCCATGCTAGGCATCATCATCACTTGACCCATGGTCAAAGGTGATAGCACACTCCATGCACGCCTCCTTGGTCGAAGGAAAGTCCCATGCTCGACCATCTTTTCGTCGCCTTGGTCACCAACTTGGCACTCCCACATCATGTGACCTTTTTTATTGCATAGTGGGCACAAGAGATCGGGACATTCTCGTGGATCATGGTCTTGGCCTTGACAATTGTCACATATAAGATCTTCATCTTGCCATATGGGGGCCAATGTGGTGGTGGCACTTGGTGTAGGGACCATATCATGAGAAGTGCTTGAGAAGGGCTCGAATGTAGTGGTTGTGGCCTAACATGTGTGTCCATGCTTCTCGTGGCGTCGACGTGAGCTTGATCGTTGCTTGAAGAACTTGTCGATGTCGGCCATGAACTCGTCAACAATGGACTCGATAGACACCATATGATGCGCACTTGTCGCCATCTTGGATGTGGAGGTTGCACCTTGAGCTTGGAGTTTAAGTGTCGGTGCTTGATGGCGTGGCGTCCGATTCAACTTCTCATGTCGTCGTTGACGTTCTTGAGGGGAGGGGTGACGTCGAAAGTCATTTGGATGCTTCTCCTCATGTCGAAGTCGGCGTGCTTGTTGCTTTGGTGACCTTGTCTTGGAGCTCCCACTCGAACTTGGTGATATGTTCCGAAGCTTGGCGAGTGTGCTGATGTCGTCTTGGAGCTTAGACAAGTTGCGGTCGACCTGGCAACGTTCTTGTGGCGCCTTCTTGAGCTAGATGGGCCTTGGCTTGGGTTGGCCTTATTGATGCACTTATTGTGGCGCCATCTTGTTGTTGATGTAGAATGTCAAAGCTTGGCACTCTTGGTGATGTCCTTCGAGGGGCGTCTTCATGAAGTTGATGGAGCTTCTAGGAAGAACGCATGGTGGCTTTCTTGTTGCTCCATCTTGAGCTTGAACCATAGATGGTTGTGCCACTAAGCTTGGTGGTGCCGCTCTTGAACACGGTGGTGATGGGTGCCATCTCCTCTTGCATGGAGTCGAAGCTGTAGTCGATGTTGCCGCACATGCTTGAGAAGTGGTAGTCGTAGATGTTCTCCACCACGTCGTCAGAGTTGTAGTCGTGGTAGCGGTTCACCATGGGATCCATGCTCGTGGAGTCTATGTCGGTGTAGAGCTCCATCATGTCGTTGTAGTCGAAGTCGGTACCATATATGATGAAGGTTGGTCGAAGTCGTGGTACCGCTCCATGTCCTTGACGCTTGTGTAGTCGGAGTCATGTAGCCCATGTCGTTGACGTTTGCGGAGTCGAAGTCGTAGTAGCGGAAGTTTTGGTGATGCTCCATGTCGTGGTAGCGCTCCATGTCATGGTCGTGGGGGTCATAGTCGGTGTAGAGTTCCCCCACGTCCTCTATGCTTGAGGCATCATAGTCGGCGTGACTCATCGTGTACTCATCATCTTCTTGGTCTCCATAGTTGGATCCGCTCTCTCTAGACATGTTAACTCACAAGCACAAGTGTATATGTGGAGTGGAAGATGTCGTGTCTCGGATGACGGACACCGGGAGTAAAGGATACCCCCTTTTAAGGTTCAGCACGGGGATTCAAAGGAGGCTGAGAATCACCTCACCCGGTGAAGGACACGAGCTCTTCGATCAAGTGGCCAAACAATCAACATAGAGACGCAGAGAGTTTTACCCAGGTTCAGGCCGCCCGGAGGCTAAAAGCCCTACTCCTGCATGTCTGGATTGAGGTGTTCATCATGGTGTAGCTTACAAGGGTGGTTACGGGCACGAACCCGGTAGGGTGTTGGCCAGAGGTAGACAAAGAGCAGATCCTGCCCTGGGGAGATCACTCTCTCTCTAACCTCTAAACCCTAGGCTAGTCTTGCTTGAGCTCTGCTCCTCTCTTCCTCCTTTGCCTCGGTGCCTTAGTCCTCCTTTTATAGGCTAAGGGGATACCACATGGTCACACGAGGAGCGTGGGGGGTTTTAGGCTGGAAACCCCCCGGTGGTCTTCGAGAGGCGACGTGGCCTCTTCTCATTCAAGTATCCTCCGGTGGTTAGGTGAGGTCGTCCGCCTTTGGGAAAGCGGGGTGGACAGGGCCTGACAGCCCCACCGACCATGCCCAAGGCGACGTCACTGGAGGCGCGTCCTTCATCTTGGCGCCCAAGTCTTGTACAAGATTCCTGCACGAGCTGGCGTCTTATCCTCTTCGCCGTACAGAGGGGAACCCGAGAGCGAGCCCGGCCTCCTGTCGGGCGCTCGGCCTCTCGGGTGCTCTGTCTTGCTTGCCGGGTTGCAGGTGACCCCGGGAGGCCACCTGGTCCTTAGCCATGGCTTGCCGATGTCGAACTTCTCAGGCCAGCCCATCTGCCAGTCTTGACTCCTTGCCTTGTCCATCTTCTTGGTGGGCCCACAGGTGGTGGACCCACTTTGGCAGCACTAGGGGAACCCCGTGTTCCACTGTTGCGGCAGTAGCCCCCGGGCATAGTCCCGGCGGGTACCTTCTTATGCTGACGGGGCTATGACCAAAAATCGGTCAAAGTGGGTCCCCAGTGTTTTGTCTTCGGTGATCTCTCCCATCCGTCAGAAAGTGGGTCTTGGAATTATTCCGCTCGGGGGAATAACTGCGCCTGTCTCCTCGATTCCTGTTACGAAGAAGCCGAGGAGGCCATCGGAGAGAGAAAGGTACCGATGGGGATTATAAAGGCAGGGGCTCGCCCTGCGCATCCGCATCCTTCTTCTCCATTGCGACACCGCTCTCCACCCAGGCCACCATCGTCGATGGCAAGAGGGAAAAGAAGTGTTGGGCATCCTCGTTCTTCAGCTTCGGCTGAGGAGGGCCCCAGAACCACGGGAGGGCCACTTCAAGAGGACGAGCAAAGCGCGGGCGGCCGAGGGATGCCGAGGCGGGGGAGATCTCCTTCTCCCCCGCCGTGGAGCGCGGTCCATGCAGGCTTCGCGCCGATCGGTTCATCGTGGATCTGCGCCATAAGATCCGCAGCCGGCTCCCATTTCCAGACTCCTTTGTGGCGGCGGTGGAGGACAAAAAGCCTCCAGGCTTGTGGCTGCAGGTGGACGGTTGCCCCAATGGCCCCGCCTGGGCCTTTGTGGAGTACACCATCGACGATTCCATGCTCCTGGATCAGGGGTGGAAATCATTCGCACGCTCTCGTCGCCTGACCCAGGCGCAATACCTTGCGTGCAAGTTTGACGGAGATGCCACGCTTGTCGTGAACATCTTCAGGGCCGGAGGAGGACTGTGGAGTGCTGCGCAGAGAGCGAAAGCAGCAGCGGCTCCAGCTCAGACGACGAGGAGAAGATGAGGAAAACTCATCTAGCATCAAGGTCGAGGAGAGCTCGTCTTCCTTGAGGTGATGGAGTCCGAGATGGAGGCCTCGAAGATGTCCTTGACCTCCTTCCTGGCCGCCTCGTCTACGTACTTCTAGAAGTAGCGTCTTCCGTCGTGCGGTGGTGCTCCTTGTTCACCGGGAGCCAACCTTTTGGTTGTAAAAAGTAACCCCAGCCTTGTAGCTCTTGAAATGAAAAAGAACTTGTCTCCTTTTTGTCTCTTGGCCTTCGGATTGTACTCGGTGTGAATGAGAACGGGTTTTTTTGCAAAACACGCTCCCATAACAGCGGTAGTCGTGCTGTCGATGGGTAGGTGGAGAGCGAGGGATCTATAAAAGGCCCCTTGGTCTCCATCTCCTCAATGCATCTTCTGCTTCTTCTTTTCCTTGTTTCGCTCCCCCGCCTCTCCGTAGATTGCAGAGCAATATCAGGCGAAGCGGAGATGTCCCCTCTGGCATGTCGTCGGCTGCATCAGTGGTCCAGGGCGCGGCGAAGGCACCCAGGGGAGCTGGGGCCCGTGCCGCTGGGGAAGGGAAGGAAGTCGCATCTTGTCCTCGACCTTCCATGGTTTTTCCAGCGTGGGAAACGTTGTTGGTCCTGCCGCCATGGATGCAGCGGTAGCGTTGGCGATCTGGAAGGATGATATCAAGAAGGCCTTGTGGGAGGAGGCAGCGGACAACCCGAGGTTGATCCTCCTTCTCCGCGATCTTGATGAAGTCCTGCAAGTGAGACTCTTTACCCTTGGTAAGGCTTTTCTCCAGAGAACCACGCAAGACCGACTCGTTCCCCCTTCTTGTGCAGGCTGAAGAAGATGCCATGGACAAGCTCATGGACTATGTACATTCCGTCTATAGCCAGCATGTACCAGAGAAGTTTCCTGGCCCTCGCCACTCCTGAAGATCCCGCACGCGCATTCTCTTTCCCCCCAGGCATCCCGAGAAGTAGGAGTAAAGCCGGCGAGCAAGAAACAACAAGTCTGCACAGCTGGGAGTTTCAACTCCGAGCTGGCTTTAGTAGAACATGCTTGATATGTACTTAGAAGGTTGCGGAACAAACTGAATGTAATTCGAATTGTAATTCAGAAATTTAAGTTCATATGAATGCAACCTATTTCCTCAACTCCCGGGGTCATTTCCCAAATCTTCCTTTGCACTAACGCGCCGTCAAGTTTTCAGAGGAGATCTCTTAGGTGCCAAGTATCCTCACTGCATGCATCCCAAATTCGCTGCTAAGATGCGGATACAGTAGTAACTAGATTTAGGGGTGCGCCTTGGTGCACGACCCCCCGAGCCCTGTTTTGACGACACGCCATACACTATGCTAATAATAAACGGGTACAAATAATTATATCGTCATGTAAAGTCGGGGACAAATTAGACAAATAGTAGACATGAAAACATTCGTTGGCTCGCTCCGCGGCGGATGACGAAAGATCAACCTTGACCGCACAAAGAAATTGGGTAAACCGGCAAGAAATTCGTCCCCATCCCCCGTCCTTCCGCCGTCGTCCTCATCTTACCCAACACATCACCCCACTCCCAGATCTCAACATCCCTCGCCTCGCCGCCCCACACAACCCCCATGGCCCCAAAGAAGGTTAGCGAGGAGACACCCGGCATGCAAATAACCTGCAACTGGAGCGGGTCGACCGTCACCAGTGAAGCCCTGACGAAATTGCAAAAGGCCGGCCTACTTCCACTACAGGAAGTATGCGAGTGGCCAGCTCCGGGAGACGAGATCATCCAACGCTGAATAAGGGAGAGACAGTGATGTTCACCGTGTTCCTCGAGCGCGGGCTGTCGCCGCCCTCTTCGTCCTTCCTCCGTGATCTCCTTCACCCGTATCACCTTCAACTCCACAATATCGGCCCTAATTCAGTTCTGCACGTGGTCTGCTTTGTCGCGCAGTGCGAAGGATACCTCCGCATCAAACCTTCCATCCCGCTTCGGGACGCAATTTTCAGCTGCAAACTGCTGAGGGAAAAGAAGAACGGGCCATTCCTACAGTGCGGCAGCGTTACCTTCACGATCCGGAGGAAGGCGAAGTTTTATCCTCGGGACAAGATGACCAGCAAGGTAAAAGACTGGCAAAGAACTTTTTTCTACTGCAAGGATAGATCACCGGCTTGGGAACCTAGACTTCCAAAATTCCGCAAAGAGGTATATGCTCCTCGTGAGGTAGACACAGCTGAACAAAGCATAGAAGAGTCAAATTGGGTAAAGGAATGACACAAAAGATCGCCGAGCTAACAGAGAAAAAACTGTCGACCAAGAATCTGGTCACCATCTGGTTGGATCGTCGGATACATCCCCTGATGATGAGAAAAATCTACCATGTGACTACACCGAGTCTACGAAGGATGAGGATCGGATCTCAGAGGAGGAGCTGAAGCTGGACGACTATTGCGCCGTGATGAACAAATTGTTTGCCGGAAGAACCGAGAGCCGCGATATCGATGGACCCAGGCCAAAATATACATTAAGCATAACTATTAATCTTCAAAACCAGCAACAGAATAATGAGTGGGGGCAGTGGAATGATGCACCTGTTGTGCCTCCCAGTTTTACTGGAATCAGCTTGATAGAGCATTTGGGTTATGATGGACCCTCAATGATGGACGGTGTGGTGCCGCAAAACAATCTGCAAGATGATGGGCTCACCCTCTGGAACGAACATGTTGCTTTTGTGGAACAGGCAGCTGAGAATTTGCTGAATGGAGTTCGTCAAGGTAATCTCTGTTTCGTCAGGGCAGGAGGAGCTCAAAGGGAATTGATGGTGCCTCTGACGGCACAAGCAATGTTTTTCTTTGCTGATCAGTATGCTTCAATCCACACTCCTAGGCTACGCTATGATGCTGAAGTCCCTCTGGATTTGAAGGTTTTTGCTTATGTTGTTCTAGCTGGGATACAAAACATGCTCTTTGAGATAACTAAATACCATAAGAAGCCATGGGAGGATATGCTACAGGGAACTTTTGTTGTCCCTTTTGACTGGATGCAGGATATGTCAGTCGAGCATTGCAACATGGGACTTTTTTCTAGCACTGATGATAGCAACATGGTCCATTTCTCTGTTTCTGAGACTACTTCGGATGATACTATGTCTGATATGGATAGTGGTTTTGAACCAGGGGTACAAGTCTTTTTGAAGTGACTCAAACTGTCTGCCAGAGTGGTAATGCACGAAAGAGGCAGAAAGTTAGCACTCCCATGGTGAGGACCAGGAAAAGGTCTACGCAGTGACAAGGAAGATTTCATGTATCTGGCGATTCCTTTGGGTCCTACCAAGCGCAAGATTTCAAAGGTGAAGCTTCTCCTACACCGGAGGTGCTCCAGATTGAAGCCATGCAGAAGATGGGTGTTGAACTGTGTGGAGTGGACCCTAAGGACCTCTCCAAGGAAAAGCTGCTGCAACCTCGCACTGCTTAGTCTTATTTCGTCTCAAAAAATGTCTACTTTTATTAATTCTGTAAGACTTTGGAATATTTTGTGTTGGAACATCTGTGGTTTAAATGGTGATGATAAATGGCCCCCTCTTAGGCAAAAAATAGAAGAGAGCTCTGCTTCTATTGTGTGTCTCCAGGAGACAAAAATTGCATCTTTTGATAATGCTTTGATAAGGAAATTTGCTCCCAAACGGTTTGATCGTTTTGTTTGTGTTCCATCCATGGGGGATTCTGGTGAGTTATTGGTTATTTGGAACAGCTCGTTTGGTGCATTAAGACGGGAACCCCGCCGACTCGTCGTGTGGTGCATTAAGGCGGAGGAGTCAGCATGATCGAACGGTGCATTAAGACGGAGAAGCCTTGGCCGACATGCCTCGGTAGACCGACGACCTGGCATGAGCATTTCCAGGGCATTACTGATGCTGTTGGTCAAGTTTTTGTTGATGGTGCGGATGTTGGTAAATCTGTATTTTGCCTTCGAGCAACACCGGTGGTCCTTTTGTTACGACAGTTCACAGACGAGGAGTGTGTTCCATCGAACCACTTCGTATAGAGGTGACTCCCTGGATTCACCGAGCAGTGAGACGGAGAAGGTCATTCTTGCCGGCTCCCGGGAATCGGCCAAAACAAACATTTTCTCTTCAGTGAGACGGAGAAGGCGGAAAACACACACAACCGAGTAGCATCAGGCGTACAGAAAGAACCACCTGCAAGGCCAGCACCCAAAAATAACCACCACTCGCGTGGGCTCCCTGAAGTCGGCGTGTCTAGGCTTCTCCGTCTTAATGCACGACACTCCCGCCGACTCCCTGGAGTCGACGTGTCTGGGCTTCTCCGTCTTAATGGATGACACTCCCGCCGGCTTCTCACAGTCCGCTCCAACCTGTTTTTTATCGTTTCTTTATTTGTTTGTTTGTTGATTTGTCTGTTTGTTTGGTTATTTGTTTGTTTGTTTGTTTGTTCCTTCATTTCAGTTTGTTGACTTAAACAAAACATTTCGACTTAATCTAAAGGCCATGCTAAAGATGGGAAACAAAAAATTAACAATACAGCTATAGCATGCCTACGTGTGTCTCAAATCCATCGGAGTAGATACTTACTAAGGAAGGAACTTCCCTACAAGGCTTCGAAGGAAGGAACGCGCCTACGAAGTTTCCAAGGTAACACGTTTCGGATTGATCAGCCCAGCACGGGACCTACACGGTAATTAATCGGCGGGACCACCCTTGCTCCCGTATTAATTGATGCGCCTTGCCTAACGCACTCGTCGTCCACTACCGTTCCTCAATTTTCCTACCGCCTCCACTCTCTACCGTAATACACGACGTGAGTAAACACGAGCCAAATAGCACACGACCCCCTACGTCAATGTTTCTGACGGATGGCGTCACGTCAATGATTTTTCCGCCTTAAGAACCCTGGGTCGTGTCACACCGATTATAGCTTAATGTGTGTCTGATCCCGCCGACTCCCTGGAGTCGGCATTGGATCACTCGGGAAATCATTCGCCAACAATGCGTCTCTATGAAAATTCCTTTGACCAGGCGCACATTAGACTACATATTCCCAATCGCCACTCTACCATAAACGGACGTACCAAAGTTCCATCGTTCCATACCAAGATCACGCTATAGGTCTCGCGACGACGGATCGCTGGTCAAAAACAGCATTAGATAATAACATATCTGATTTCACAAGTGCTGCCGGCTCGCCACGTTGTTTTTTCCTTTCTTGCTTTATCATATTTAGACTTTCCATGTAAAGCTTAAAAACATTCCACGCTATAAGGAACAAAGAACCACTATGTCATTAAGCCGGTCATCTCCTTATCTTCTCGAGCTTCTTTTCTAGCCGAATTCCTCTAGACCTCAGTCTCTGTGCAATTCCTTCTATGTTTTCAAAAGCTGCTTTCACGCTGCTACTTATGACTTCCTCGCCACCAAAATAGCTAAGAATCGCTAAGTTATGGAACTGGGTTGAGAAGGAGCAGATAAACCTCACCGACAGAAACCAACCTCTAGCAAGTTTTTGACATTTGATGTCTGCCCTCTTCAGCTGACTCTTTAGACAAATATTTTTTGCTTCCAGCTGCTCTAACCTGCTGTGATTTAGATCTTTGATCACCGTATTAATTGCGACTTCCGTGAATCTAATAGCTGCTACCGCAGCACTATGTTCTGCCATGCGAACATCCATGGACCTTACTCCAGATATTTTCATGGGCGCGCGTGGACCTTCCGAAGTAAGTTTTGTTGTATGGCAAATAACAGTCACACTGGTCTTGTAGTCTCCGTAAACTGTTCGGTGATAATGAGCCAACGGTAATCCAAACTGACTTAACATTTCATCAAGTATCATCTTTGCTGGGATTGTTTGATGCAGCTGAGCACCCTGAAGTATTGATAAGGCAGTGAGAGATAGTAAACAGACATACAAGATAGAATAATTATCTTACGCTAGTAATGCTTTAACTACACCGGACCTATTCAGCAAGACATTAAATATAGTATAGTAATCTTATAAGTCTGAAGCATGTAGCAGAATCGCCATCAACAGTTAGATGTCCTTTCAGTAAGACGGGTAATGTGACAGGAAAATAACCACGGAGTTTCAAGAACCATGACGCTAAAAAGCTGTGTAATATTATTAAACATGTGCAAACCTGTCTGTTAGTTGAAGAAGTAGACATCACAGAGTCATTCTCGATATCACTGCCAACATCCATGGTGGATGTAATTCCTGTTAGATTTCACACTGCATTTAATATTAGACGGTGTCACAACGTTTTAATTATCGTATTAATTTCGTACTTTGGGTGAAATTTTCATTGTCAGCTGTTGAAGATGCGAGGGATCCATCGTGCGCTTTGTTTAAAGAGACGTGGGGAGCCTGCATAAGAGGTTCGGTGTAGAGTTGAATATACGAAAAAACAAAGAAAAAAACAACACCAAAATGCAAAAGCACAAACAACTAAATAACACGGATCAAGAACACGACGAGCAAGACAAATAAATTAAGCAGAACAAGCAGAGCTAAAAAAATCAAGAAACTACGAACCAGTAAGCCGACCAGCTCCAACAGGGAGCCGGCGGCACCCACCAACCAACATAACTCAGATATGACAGGAACCAAAGCCAAAAAGATAACAAAACGAAAACCGAATTAAACCAAACATCAAGAATATATAATATAAACAAAAAAGGAAGAACAAACATATAATCACGGAAATAATACAAAAACAAATCTCAACAAAACCAACCTTACCCAGAAGAACAACAGACCAGTAAGCCGACCAGCTCCAACGGGGAGCCGGCAGCGCCCACCAACCAAAATAACTCAGAGATAACAGGAACCCCAAGCCAGAAAGGAAACAAAAAACGACGCATGTCAGAGATATTCCAAAGTAGGAAACCTAACAGCAAGAATAAAAAATATAAACAAAGAAGGAACAACAAACACATAAAGACGACAAGAAAGCACACACAAATCTCGAAGGAACCGACCTTAACCTGGAAGATAAACACACCAGTAAACCGACCAGCTCCCACGGGAAGCTGGCAGCGCCCACCCTGTTTGAAAGGTCAGTGGTATATTCTAAATGTTCCATCCGCAATCGTGCAATTATTTCATATTCCTTTTAGAACCGATGATGATTCCCCAGCTGAAATGTGATTCCAAACACCCTTTTTGTCTTGGATTTAAAAATACGGTGTGCCCGCCGACTCCACCAACCACACTAAACAACTAAATAATACAAAGCCATCACACAACTAGCAAGATATAAACAACTAAGGAAAACAAACAGATTAACACGGCAAGAAAACACAAACTAATCGCAGCAGAACCAACCTTAACCGGAAGAACAACAGACCACTAAGCCAACCAGGTCCAATGGGGATTAAATGTTGATGCAACAGTGCTCGAGAAGGTTAAGATACGGACGAGGAGTACGCGGGAGAGGACCTCGAGGATGAATGTTATTTGTCCGACGATGAGTTCAACTACACTGATAGTGAGGATAAGAATAAGCCAAGAAGTGATGAAGTAGAGCGAGAGTATATTAAACATGCCATAGAGATGTCAATTCAGTCTTTCCGTCGGAAAACTCAAGCACGAACTCTTTATGAAGAAAATCAAAAGATGATCAATGAATTATTGGGACAGGCTCAAGATAATGGCGTTGGAGACGTCACCGTAGCCGAACTTAACCGTGAGTCGCCCCATGTTTCTTCTGTCAAGGGTAAACAAAAAATTCGTCTTGTCGTCTGATGGCGAGGACGATGACTATTTTTACTGTTGCTTTACCATGTTGGATCCAAGTCGACAACGTGGAGTCGGCAGCGTGGAGTCGACACCGTGGAATCTGCATCGTGGAGTACATTTAGCTACTTAGGCGTTACTCGTAGGCTAACGTAAGCCATTGTACGAAACGCAGTACGTGCAGCCGTCAAGGTGGAGTCGGACTCGTGCAGTCGGCAACGTGGAGTCCGAGCCCTTCTGCTTCCTTGCGGTAGAACTACGCACTCTCGTTTCAAGTTATGTTTTAGATAAATATATTACTCAAGAAAAACTGACAAGTGCGCCAGGTCTAAATACATAGGTGAATTACTTAACATAGTTGCACATAAATAGACCTCGATGGCTGTGATGCGTTTTCTGTGCACCCCGCCGACTCCAGGATCCCGTCTTAATGCACAACCCGACCCCGCCGACTCCAGGTTCCCGTCTTAATGCACAACCCGACCCCGCCGACTCTAGATTCCCGTCTTAATGCACGACCCGACCCCGCCGACTCTAGGTTCCCGTCTTAATGCACGACCCGACCCCGTCGACTCCACGTTTCGTCTCAATCTGTGATGCTTTTTCTATGCACCCCGCCGACTCCAGGTTCCGTCCTAATGCACAACCCGACCCCGCTGACTCCAGGTTCCAAACGTCTCCTGATGACGCCTTGTACCGATTAAACGCAACCTTTGACGATACGCCATACCCGCGAAGGCAACTTCCTGTGCAGGGCATAAAAGGTTGCGTCCTAACACCTCGGTCTCAGTGATGTCCGTCCGGGACGGCTCCCTTGTCACGAAGGAGGGAGCCGACGTACAGCTAGATTGCATTCTGTATGGGTCGGCGTGGAGGCATACTATTGCGAGATTAACCTCACGATTCAGAATGACAACAACATAACGGCAAAGATTTGTAAAAAAATTTATTAGTACAACATTGTGACAAGGATCGAGTTTGTACATAAATATGATCAGCAACTTAAAATAATATAACCCCCATCGAAGATCTGAGTTACGCGGACTCAGGGAACGCATTCAATTGCGTAGAAATAACTCCAACATGACGCAAAAGCCGCGTATAAGCCGACAAACGTGCAACCGCGAGGCTACAGTCGCAGACCGCTCCAGCATAGTGCACGCGGCAACCAAGCAATAAATGACAGCAAAGTCGGAAACGAAAACGGAACTAATGACAACACGCCAGATAAGAAACTGCAAAATGGGCCCAAAATGTACACAACCTAGACGTGTCAGTACTTCCGCATGTGGCGGTACATCTCTGACCAAAAACGAAAACATAACTATAAAACACAACGAAATAAAAAACAAATCGCTCCCCAAACAAAAGGAGACCCACAATATACAAAGGAAAACACGAAACAGAAGTGGTGTCCTCTTGGTTTGCCGCGTCCCTTGGCCGTCACCTACTCCGCTGACTCCACGTTTTCGGACGTCCCTTGCGCAGTGAGACCCAAAAGGTCAGTTAATCCGACTCCCGGGACTCGGCAAGAACCAACAAGCGTGCGACACCACGAGCCCTGTTTGGACGACACGATATTAAGACGGAGAAGCAAACGTAAATCTTTAACCCTTGCCGCCCTGCCTCTGGAAGAAACGAACATCATCACGACACCACAGACCTCCGACGTGCCAAACACAGAGGACACAGCATAAAACAAAGCATCTGCCGGCTCCAGAAAACATCCAAGAGAGTAAATTAATTACTACACACAGGCGCTTTGTACACACTTTCGACAGCCGGCTGAAAGGTAAAACCAACAAAATGAAACTTAAGGAAGACCGGAAAAGATAAAAAACAAACCAAAAACCACGAACAACAAAAGAACTCAGATTCAGCCAAAGAGCAACAACATGAACAGACGACACATAACCGAAAGATAAAAACACAGATTTAGCCAATGCGTAATGGTCATTGTCTGTATGTACCGTATACATGCCGACCACTTTCCGGTCTCGCCGGCTCCCTCGAGTGGGCACGAGCCATCCTCCCGTCCAGTATGGGTCTCTCCACCCCTCTGCAGTTCCCCATCTCGCCGCTCCTTGGTGACGACTTGAGGCTTCTCGCCATCTCAACTGACGAACACGGCAGAAGTGAAGCCGAATCCCCTAGGCCGAAGAACAACCTTGTCCGGAACGTGGCACGGGGGAAGATCGTATCTTCTTGTAATGCCAAAGACCTAACAAAATGGACACGACAAAACCAAACAGTATAAACATATCATATATCCACCACATCTGTCTCCCGTAAAACAAAAGCTTTCACGAAAAAATTCTTATTACGGCAAAAGCAGAACCCATAGCTGGTCCGAACATACCAATCGCCCAACCGAAGGAATCGAAGAAAAAAACTAATCGGAAACACTGAGAAAATGAAAACGGAAAAGCCAGAAGCAAAAAAAAAAAAACAGATAACCTAAAACATGTAAAAGGCAAAGCTTTTGCCTAGGCTAAAAAAACTCATCCAACAAACATACTTAAAACAAATTTGTGTACAAACGCAAAAGCACGCAATAACAAAAAGCTGCAAAGAACTCACCACACAAAGCTGAACAGCAACAGAAAAACCAACGACTCGATGCTCGCGAGTAAGTCGGCGACCTGCAACAAAACAACAGAAGAAAAAATGAAACAAACAACATACAAACAGACGCACAGAACAAAAAGAACAAAAAGATCTGAGAACAAAAAAACTCACCAAAAAGAAAAAGGAAATAAGAGACGCGGATAAATCAAACTCATATAAACACGTCAAAAGCACACAATAACATAAAAAAGCACTAAGAATGCTCACCAAACAAAACTGGACAGCGGTAGGAAAAACCAGCGACTCAGACGAACCCGAGCAAGACGGCGAGCCACAACAAATCAGCGGAGAAGAGACCACAAACAAATAAGAAACATGAAGCAAAAAAATAACTGCATGAACAGAAACAAAACAAAAAAACACACCCGACATACAAATGACACACGGAAATAAATAAATAAATAAGAAAAATAAACCCGTGCAAAAAACAAAACAAAACAAACACACACAAATATCTTAACAGAACTGACCTTAATCAGACGAACGGGAAACCAATTAACCGGCGACCTGCAAAAAAACAGAGCTACAAACAGGAAACAAAGATGACAAACCCAAAAAACAAAAAGAACAAACAACATAAGCAACAAACAACCAACGAACACGAATCCAACAGACGGTCAACTGCATGAACAAACAACGACCAAAATCAGAGAGTAAAACACAGTAAGCATGGAGCAAGAGTTGAGGAGTGCCCAGAGTGAGCTGGATAGGATGAGGGCGAGGCCTGCTTTACCCACTCAGCGAGAGGAGTATGTGCTTGGTGAGATGGAGATCGTGAACAGACAACTCGAGTGTAAGCATGACTGCCTTGCTCTCAAGAGTTCCTAGCCTGTCCTTTTTGTTGATCCAACGCGCGTTGTTGCAGGCTTTGTTCCAGACTTCCAGGCAGAGCAAGCTCGTGTCGATGAGCAATTGAACAATGCGACTGACGAACCAACGACGAGCCGTCCGCATTTTCGCTTGGATAAGAACCGAGCACGTATACTCGCAACTCTGAAGGATCGAGTGTGGCGGAGCACTCTGCTGCTCGAGTTATGCAGGTCGGCCTTCAATCGCATCAACCAGACTCTTTTTCCGATGGGGCCGCAACCTCAAGGAATCCACGCGTTGCTCGGGCTTTTCCGAAGTGCAGGTCCTATTCGAGACTTTATCACCCAGAAGCTTGTGGATGGGGCCAACGCAACGATGGCGTATATCCGGAGTCAGCGTCCAAATATGCAGCTACATCCACCCGTGCCTGGATCGATTTTGTCACAATCGCAACTTGACGGTACAGTCGAGTCTGCGAGGATGATGGTCGAGTGTTATCACGCTCAACTTATGGGCCCTGTTCTGCCAGTCAAGGACGAACCGGAAGATTAGGGTATTTCTGTATAGGGGACAGCCCCCGAGTGTAAATTTTCCACTTATACGTAGTGTATATGTTTATGTGTATGTATGCAGCCCCCGAGTGTATCGAGTGGGGTTTATGAAAAACACTTAGAGTATGGAACATAAATTGCACAGCCCCCGAGTGTTCGAGTGAGGCTGTGAATTTTTGCGATATTTGAAGCTTCAACTCATGATTTAGCTCAGCCCCCGAGTAGTTGAGTGGGGTTGAGCAACTTTTTCGTTTATGTATGATTTTTATGACCCAGCCCCCGAGTATTCGAGTGCGGCTGGGGTATTATGTTTGAAGAAGAAGGAGCGAAAGCTCATGCTTTAGGCAGCGCACCCCCGAGTATTCGGGTGAGGCTAAGTTTGTGCGAATAAGTTATGCGAGTAGTAAGCAGGAAGAAATATGAGGAATCATTGATTATATTCCATTTTTGAATGTTAAGCTGCAGGCCGCCTCATTAAAAACCTTCCAGTCCCCGTAGGTACCCTGGTAAGGAAAAGAGCGCGTCTGAAACCTGCAGCCATCCGACATATGTGCCTATTACATTGTGCGACTGAGCAATCTAAGCATAGAAACGGCGCAGCTGCGCAACGTTCCAAGGATTGTGCGAGAGTTCGCCTGTCTTCGCGTGCTTCAGTCTGTATGCTCCACCACCAATGACCTCGGTGATGATGAAGGGTCCTTCCCATGGAGAAGCGAGTTTGTGCACCTTCTTTTGCTTCAGTCGAAGTACCAGGTCGCCAACCTCGAAGGACCTGGTGCGCAGTCGACGGCTGTGGTAGTTGCGGAGGTCTTGCTGATAGACAGCTGTGCGTGCTAGCGCTGTGTCGTGCTTCTTCGAGCAAGTCGACTGCATCTTCGAGTGCTTCATCTGCATCTTCTTCGTTGTATGCTTCGACTCTTGGTGCATTGAATCTTACATCTGATGGCAGGATTGCCTCTGCGCCGTAGACCATGAAAAATGGGGTGAACTGTGTTGAAGCGTTAGGAGTTGTGCGTAGGCTCCATAGCACAGATGGGAGTTCTTCGACCCAAGCACCCGCGGCTCTTTTGAGTGGCACCAGGAGGCGTTTCTTGATTCCGCTCGTCACGAGTCCATTGGCTTTTTCGACTTGGCCATTGGACTGCGGGTGTGCCACGGATGCATAGTTGAGCGTGATGTCTGCTCTTTGCAGAAGGATCGGAACTCTTCAGCCGTGAAGTTTGTACCGTTATCAGTGATGATGCTGCTTGGTACACCGAAGCGGTATATGATGGATTTTATGAAATTGACTGCTGTAGTGGCAGTCGAACTTGTGATAGGGACTGCTTCAATCCACTTGGTGAACTTGTCGACCGCCACCAGAAGGTGAGTATGCCCTCCATGGGAGGATTTTTTGAGTGGCCCGACCATATCGAGCCCCCACTGGGCGAAGGGCCAGGCCAATGGTATTGTCTTCAACGCCGATGCGGGTGCGTGCGGCTTTGTGGCGAATTTTTGACAGCCGATGCACCTTTTGACTATGTCCTCCGCGTCTTTGAGTGCTGTGGGCCAGTAGAAGCCTGCGCGAAAGGCTTTGGCTACGAGTGATCGACTGCTGGCGTGATGCCCGCAGGTACCTGCATGAATATCACGAAGGATGGCCTGGCCATCTTCGAATGCTATGCATCGTTGGAACATACCTGATATGCTGCGCTTGTATAGTTCGCCGTTGATGACGGTGTATGCTTTAGATCTCGAGTGACGCGTCTTGACTCTGTTATGTCTTCAGGTACCTCGCCGCGGAGTATGTATGCGAGGAAAGGTTGAGTCCAAGTTGGCTCAATGAGGAGTACCTCGACTGGCGGGTCCTCTGTGCTAGGTGCTTTGCTCTTGGCTGGTGCGGCTGATGTAGGAGATGTTCGTTTTTGCTTGATGGACCTGTGCTCGATGCGCTCGAGGAAGACACCAGGTGGAACTGGTGCTTTGGTCGCGCCAAGGTTGGCTAGCTTGTCTGCTTCTTCGTTGCTCTCGCGCCCTATGTGCCGCAACTCGCAGCCTTCGAAGCTGCCCTCCATTAGGTTGTACAGTCACGGTAGGCGATCATGTTATCTGCGATTGCATCGCAGGCCTTCATTGTTTGCTGCACCACAAGATTCGAGTCACCATAGATCATCAGTCGAGTGCACCCGAGGGCTTTGGCCATCCGCATGCCATGGATCAGGGCCTCGTACTCTGCTTCGTTATTGGATGGTAACTCGAATCCCATCTGCAGGATATAGCGAAGCTTGTCGCCTTTTGGTGATATGAGGATGACACCTGCGCCTGCGCCTTCGTTCTTCTTTGAGCCGTCAAAGTACATAGTCCATGAGTTGGACACATCTGGTGCTCCTGGCAACTGAGCTTCAATCCACTCGGTATGGAAGTCAGGTAAGACTTGTGCTTTGATGGCCTTCGGGTAATCATACTTGATATCTCGTGGTCCTAGCTCGATGAGCCATTTTGCGACTCGCCCAGTTGCGTTGGGATTTGTGAGGATGTCTCCGATCCCTGAGGTGCTGATTACAGTGATCGGGTGCTCTGCGAAGTAGTGCGTCAGCTTCCTTGAGGACATGAACACGGCGTAGGCCAGCTTTTGATAATGCGGGTACCGCTGCTTTGATATGGAGAGACTTCACTCAAGTAGTAGACTGGGCGTTGTATGCTTTGGGCGTGTCCCTCCTCCCTGCGTTCGACTACCAGTACGGTACTACCACCCTGTTAGTTGCGGAGACATACAGGTATAGTGGCTCTCGTTCCCTTGGTGCGACGAGGATTGGAGGGCTTGTGAGGACTCGCTTGAGGTCCGTGAAGGCTGCTTCGGCTTCTGGCGTCCACTCGAATTTGTCTGCTTTCTTCATCAGTCGATAGAACGGGAGTGCTTTTTCGCCCAGTTTGCTGATGAATCGACTGAGTGCTGCCACTCGACCTGCTAATTTTTGTACGTCATGGAGCTTTGAAGGCCTTTGCATCGTCAAGATGGCCTGTATTTTCTCCGGGTCCGCCTCGATTCCACGAGCCGAGACTAGATACCCCAGGAGCTGCCCGGCTGGCACGCCGAACGTGCACTTCTTCGGGTTGAGCTTGATGTGGAAGCGTTTGAGGTTTGCGAACGTCTCTCGCAAGTCATCGAGTAGTGTGTTTTCCTCCCTTGTTGTGATGACGATGTCGTCTACGTAGACCTGGACGTTTCGCCCAATTTGCTTCTTGAGGCAGTCTTGCATCATGCGCTGGTAGGTTGCGCCTGCGTTCTTGAGCCCGAAAGGCATTGTTGTGTAGCAGTAGACCCCGAGTGGGGTTATGAACGCCGTTTTCTCTTCATCCTCTTCCTTCATCCTTATCTGGTGGTAACCTGAGTAAGCATCCAGGAAGGACAAGCGAGCGCACCCGGCGGTGGAGTCGACGATCTGGTCGATTCGAGGTAGTGGAAAGTGATCCTTTGGACAATTTATTGAGTGCTGTGAAATCTACGCACATCCGAAGGATATCTGTGTGCTTCTTCTCTACAAGTACGGGGTTAGCCACCCATTGTGATTTCTTGATTTCTCTGATGAAACCTGCTGCGAGTAGTCTGTCGACTTCGGCTTCGACTGCGGTTCTTTTCGGGCCGGATATGCGGCGCATTGTTTGCTTGACTGGTTTAGCATCTGGAAATAATTGGAGAGAGTGCTCGGCGAATTCCCTGGGAATACCTGGCATGTCGGCTGGACACCACGCAAATATATCCCAGTTCTCACGGAGGAATTCGACGAGCGCGCTTTCCTATGCGATAGGCAGACTCGAAGAGACATTGACTGTCTTGGTCGGGTCAGTCGGGTGCACCTGATGCGACCTTGTGTCATTGGTGGCATTGAATGCTCTGTCGACTGCCACCTTCTTGTGCTCCGGCATAAGTGTTCGATCGTTGGAGACCGCTAGATCGGCGAGTGTTGCTTCCATGCCGAACATCTCAGAGATTTTGCTAAACTCTCGGTCGCAAGAATCGACTTTTGGAAGTTTCCTTTGACTGTGATTACTCCTTTTGGTCCAGGCATTTTCAGCTGGAGGTATGCGTAGTGTGGGACCGCCATGAATCGAGCGAACGTCGGGCGTCCAAGTATGGCGTGGTATTGTGACTTCCAGTCGACAACTTCGAACTCAATCGACTCTGTCCTGAAGTGGTTTTTGTCCCCGAACGTAACGTCGAGTTGTATGGTGCCTTCTGGGCTTATTGCTTTGCCTGGGACGATACCGTGAAAGGTATTTGAGGATTTTGGCAGGTTTTCGACTGACCTGTTCATTTTGCGGAGCGTATCCGCGAAGATGATGTTTATGCCGCTGCCACCATCCATGAAGACCTTGGACATGGCGTAACCTCCAATTTGGCGTCGAGTACCAGAGCAGAGTGCCCTGGACGAACGACCGATGGTGGGTGGTCCTCTCTGCTGAAGCTTATTGCAGTTTCGGATCCCTTCAAGAATTCAGTTACGGCAGGAGGTGACATGACCGCCATATTTACTTGTCGAGTGCGAAGTTTTTGCTCCCTGTTGGAAGGGCGACCTTTCTGTATCATGTACATCTGCCCTTGGGGCGGAGGGTACTGAGGTTCGTCCACCCGAGGTACGGGTTGTATGGCACCCGCGATATTTCCGCCTGCGGCAGGCTGTGGTGGTGGAGGTGGTGCCATCAGAACGGGCACATTGTTTGGCTGAGGCACAGGTGCAGGTGCGGGTGCGTGTGCTGCTGTGCCTTTCTGAGTTGCACGTATTCAGATGCTAGTTGGTCGAATTCTCTGCAGTTTCTCATCGAGTGATTGGAGCGCAATTTTCCGTCTTCCCCTTGTACAGGTGGAATCTGCAATCAGCATCCATCTTGTCATCGAATGATCGCTCGTTTGTGCGCCGGAGCGCGACTTGCGCCAATCTTTCTTCTTGTAGCTGTCACTGCGTTGGTTGCGGTCTCGACTGTCCCGACGATCATCTCGACTGTCCCGGCGATCATCTCGACTATCCCGTCGATCTTCTGATCGTCGGTCGCTTCTGTCTTGGTCATTGCGGGGTGTGGAGAATCCAGCCGCCATGAATTCGGGTCTGTCGTCGTCGTAGTGACGTTTTGAACGTTTGCGCCTCCGGTCGTCTCTGTATGAGTCTCTGCGGCTTCGACTGCCGCATCATGATTGTCACGGGGTGTGGACCCGCGTGTGGTGCGCGCCATGTCTTCTCCGTCTGCCCACTCAGTCGCGATCTTTAGGAGGTTAGCCACAGAGGTTGGCTTTTGGCGACCAAGTGCTTCTTTGAAATCTCGCCTGGCGAGGCCCATGATGAAAGCATCCATGGCCATATCTTCTGAAATTACTCCAACTGAGTTGCGTATCTCAGTCCATCGTCGGATGTATGACCTCAACGTTTCGTCCGACCGTTGAACGCAGGCTCTCAGTTCTTCGAACGTTTTTGGTCGCTCACATAGAGGCTCGAAGTTTTTGATGAAGTCCGCGCGGAAGTGATCCCACGAGTCGTATGTTGATGGAGGTAGAGCCTTGAGCCAGTCGCGGGCTGTGCCTTCGAGCATGAGTCGTATGTATTGCATGGCTGTGATATTCGTGCCTCGCTGGCACGCGACAGCCAGTCTGTAGTCTTCCAGCCATCCTGAAGGTTCCTGTCGACCCGTGTATTTGGGTGTTCAGATGTGAGTTTGAACCCTTTGGGCATCCGTGTCTCGCGGACGCGTCGAGTGAAGCACAGAGCTCCGTGTGGCTCAGGCTCCTGATCAGAGTACGAGTCGCTACTGTAAGATCTGCGTGATCTGCTCCTGGACCTGCGCCGACGTGAGCCGCTTCTTTCCTTCGAGTGGTGACGGCGACCACTGCGATTATGTTCTTCACGACGCGTGTCTACTATGGCACGGTCTCGACTCCCTCCTGGAGTTTTTGGGATTTGGCGTATGGCCTTCGCTAAGGCGAGTGATTTGATCTGTTGGCGATGTAGTTTTGCATTGGGGTCATCCGCTGGAGGCTTGATTGCCTCTAGGTATGCTGCAGCAGTAAAGAGAGCACCCGCAGCTGTTTTGGGTACTGGCACTCCCTCCTCGTCGAATGTCATGAAAGAGTGGCCTAAGTTGTGGGTGAGTGCTGCCCTCTCATCTTCCGCGAGGTGTGATAGCCTTGATCTGGGTCTTGTGTCTGCTCGCCCGGTGGAGCTCAGGAGAGCTGTCTTCTCGTACACTCGACAAGCTAGCTTGCTTTTTACGTTCTTCGAGTGTTGCTCTGATCTGCTGCAGTCGAAGTGATTCCTGCCAGTTGAAGTACTGGAAGGTCAACATCTCCTCTCGTGTTGCGTCCACTGGCATCATTGTGCACTCCTTGATGACTTTATCTGCTTTTGCTGCCATCTCAGCAGTAATTGTGAGAGTTGTGACTCCATCCGGCATAGTAACTGTGCACGGGAATTCTGTAGGCCTGCGACTGGCCGCAATATCAGATGATTCTGCGGCGAAGGCAACGTAGACCTGCTGGGGTATCACCCGAGGGTATGTGTATGTGTTTTTGAGTCCCGTCATGGACTCGACGTCTTCATCGAGACTCATGTCAGAGTCAGTATGCCAGTCGAACAGCCCATCTGGGCGAAGCTCGCCGTCGACGTGTTCATCGCCTATGCTCATCTCGGTATCGGCGAGTCGTTATGGATCTCGAGTTGAGGTTGTTGTTGGTGCAGATCTCGGAGTCGACGTGGTTGTCGATATGAGTTTCGGGCTCATCGAAGTCGCTGAGGGAGATCCCGCAGTCGAAGCTATCCTCGAGTGGAAGATTGAGCTCGGGATCGTTTGTGCGGTATGCTGATTCGGCCTCCTCACCTAGGAGTTCTTTCGCAATGAGCTCGTCGATCTCTCGAGTTGACATGGTTGTTGCAGACGAGCAGGCTTGAAGGATCGACGATGGTATGGACGCAGTTGATGGATCCGCAGTCGAAGGAGCCGCAACCGATGGAGCCTCGGGTGCGGAAGGCGCGAGTTGGGTGGATCTGTCAAGTCCTGCACACCAAGCTTGTTTACGAAAAAATTGAACGAGCCAACGGTTAAACCCAAACCTGACTCGAGATCAGCGAACGTCTCCTGGAATTCTGGCGAGTGCGGCTCAAAGTTCATCAGAGGATCTGATGTGCTTTTTGCAGGTGAAGTTGGCGTGCCGCCATTTGTCGAGTGAGTCGGCGAGTTGCCGTGTGCCGCTCGAGTCGGTGATTTCTGGTTTGTTGATGCAGCCGGCGAGTTGCCGTTTGTAGATGCGATCGGTGAGTCGCCGTTTTCCGATGGAACCGAAGACACCGTGAGTCCAGCACTATTCTTTCCCACAGACGGCGCCAATTGACGAGGGGTTAACTCATCAAATCCCATGGTTAAGAACCTAGGGTTGAGATTACGAGAGAGAGAACGTGGTAGAGCTGGTAGTTTCGTCGGCTGACAAGCAAAAGCAGGGATTTTACCCAGGTTCAGGCCTCCGGAGAGTAACACCCTACTTCCTGCTTGTTTGGTATTGATCTGGTGTGTATATGCGAGCTACAATGGGATCCCGGCGAGATGTCGATCTCGCTAGGGTTTTGGTGGTTCGAGTATTGCCTTGTCACTAAGACTCTTGACTTTATCTTTCATGCGACCCAGCTTATGTATCAGCGGCTCAAACTTGCAATTCTTCTCCATGACTAGGACTGCTGAACTGGCTGGTATGCTATCTGAAGAGTGTATGATTTCCGCTACCCTTCTCATCAATGGCGACTTGATTCGCCTTCCCTCTGTACGCAACGCTCGAGGTCTTCTATATTGTAGAGACATTTGCAGGTTCCCTGGAAGTTCTCTATAAAGGCCTCCTTCATCTCATCCCAAGAATTTATTGAATTGGGTGGCAAATTCTGAAGCCAAATGTGGGCAGCGCCTTCTAACATCATGTTTAGGTTTCGGGCACATATTTCTTCGGATGCGTTGAGAATGCTCATGCCCATCTCATAGTTGTCCAGCCAGGTGGTGGGATCCATGCTGGCGTTGTAGTTTGCGACTTTCCGAGGTCCTTTGAAATCTGCTAGGAACGGCTCAGCTCTGATCCGTTCACTAAAACAAACTTGCCCCTTAAGCCGCATTGATAAATTGGATGGGACTGGCCTTCCAGGTGTGTTGGCAGCCATCTGTTGCTGTGGTGCTTCTACCCTAGTGGTAACAGGTGGAACTTGCTGCGGTTATGGCTGCTCTTGTATCGCTGGTTGATCTCTTTCCCTTTGGCGCCGAGCTGAACTTGAAGCCGCAGCTTGTGGTGACCCAGCGTGAATGCTTCTTTCAGCTGTAGCCCTGCTGTTACATGGGGTAGAGTGTAACCGCCCCACGTGCTCTGACATGTTGGCCTGCTGGACGACCGCCGTACTTAGCATCTCAATGGCGCGTCGCGCCTCTCTGTCGATGGGCGTGTTTCCTACTGGTATGAGCCTGGCCAAGATGTTGGTGGCTGCATAAACATTGTCCACCGGGTTGACATAATCTCCTTGTGGCGTGTGGAATCTTGGCGGCTGCATTGGTTGCTGAGCTGGCTACGGCTGAGTGAACACCGCAGGTAACGGTGGTGGCGGCATTATCGCCCTGTTGTTTGCTTGAATTACCGCCTTAGAACCTGGTGTCTCCGCGACTCTTGGGGCCGTGAACGACGGAACTGGGGCCGCAAACGGAGGCATCGGGGCCGCGACCAATGGGGCTACGGCTTTTGGTGCTACGACTGTGCGAGCGGCGACTGATGGGGCCGCGACCGTCTGTGGCATGTTTACCGTGACCGATGGTGTCACGGCTGCGCTCCCTGGAGCCGCAGCCGCGGGCCTCTCGTGAGGTGATTGGAACAACACCGTTGGATCCACCGTGACTACGCCTGGCTGCAAGCGACTCTCATCAGCCTGACTTCGTTTTGTTGTGTTTGTATGAGAGCCGCATCGGCCGTGAGCCGTTGTTGTTCCTGACGGAGCCGCTGATCTTCCCGCATCAGCCTGCTACATTCATCTACTATCCTATGGACTTCATCATAGAAACCAATTCTTGTGGCTTCGATCTCTGATGCTCTTGCCACCGCGTTTACCGCCGATATTGGCGTGAATAGCGGGCTACGGGGTGTCAAAGTCCATCCCGCGGCTCGCTCAGTTTCTTCTATTGGCGGGGTCCTCAGTGGGATCGCCCCTGGCGCGGCTCCTGACGCCACGACTCCTTGTGCGGCTAATCTTGATGTCGCGACTCCTGGCGCCGCGACTCCTTGTGCGGCTGATCCTGATGCCGCGACTCCTGGGGAGGCCGCGGCTTCCACCGTGTTCCCTAGATCGGTCGCCGTAGCTCCTGGCTCCGCGGCTTCCGGTGCCGGGGGGTCCAGCTGCCAGGTGGCATGCCTAACCCTTCTCCGGCCTCCACCGTCCTGTAGTTGCCTTCCATGCGCTGATCGCTGTCGGGCGGAGAGCTGTTGGATTCGTGATTTCCACCCAGTCTTTCTTCAAGTACGAACTCGATGGATTGGGCCTCCTCTTCTTCGAGATGCAATTGCTCATTGTTGGTGGAATCCTCTTCTTCTATGGTCATGGCGACTCCTTCTTATGAGTCGCCCTCGGGCGGCGGACTTGCAGATCCGCTGCTGATGAAGCCGACAAAGACGTGAATAGATCCAAATGGGATGACGTGGCCGGTTTCCAAGTAATCAGCTTCCGACCCCAATCTGAATCATCGATTAGAGGTACGCCGTTGATCGTCTTGATCTGGCTGACGACAAGATCTTCAACTCCCCTTATTGATCCGGCGCGGAACGTGACGCTTTTGACCGCCGGCCCCACGGTGGGCGCCAGCTGTTGTGGGTTAATCTCGGCATATGTCATTGCGGTGACTTCATAGGTGTGGGGATTGCGCGAGTCAAGCGTCTCCGAGCTTAAGATCACAGGGCATGAGGAAGACAATGTTTACCCAGGTTCGGCCCTCGATGCGAGGTAAAGACCTACTTCCTGCCTATCCTAGATTGGAATTGATATGAATATGGTGTTTACAAGAGGTTGGCGATCGTTGTGTCGAGTCGCTGTAAGATCTAGGGTTTTGGACTTGAGAGCTCCCTTTCTACGTTCTGCGAGTCCTCCTTATATACACGGAGGCTCACTAGGTTACATGGAAAGCTTCTCCTGTTTGGAAAGTACAAGCCGGAGTCCTTCTTGGAGACTAAACATCTTCGTGTCCGCCAAGTCAAGTTGCCTTTGGTCTTCTAGATTCTTCCCTTGGCACGTCGTGATCATTAGTCGGCCCATCTTTGTGTAAGCCCATCAATGGTGCGGCCGTGAATTTATCATAAGCTGCATTACAACGTTGGGCTGCGGGTTAACCCATTAAGTATTCCCCGATAGGCGCACCGGTCCGCGAGCTCCCAGAGCTCACGGGTGGTCTCGATGTAGTGGGTGCTCAGCTTCTCACGCATGCGGGTGTTGCGGACGTTGGCGTGGAAAGATGAGATCACTAGCTCTTCCTTGATGCGAGGTATCGTGTTCATCTTCTGGGTGAAGCGCTGTATGAACTTGCACAAAGTTTCACCCGGAAGTTGCTTGATATCGTGGAGGTCGCTAGGAGCCCCCGGACGCTGGTACCCACCTTGGAAGGCACCTAGGAACTGCTCCTTCAGCGCCCGCCAGGAATGGATGGAGCACTTGGGAAGGTTGAGAAACCATGTCTGAGCATCACCCTTCAGATCCAAGGGGAACCAGTTGGCCATCATGACTTCGTCGACCCCGGCGACCACAACAACAAGGGAGTAGACCTGCAGGAAGTCTCGAGGGTTCGTGGTGCCGTTGTAGCGAAGGACATCGATATTGAACTTCTTGGGCCAGGAGACCTGACGGAACTCGAGGGAGAGGGCGAGGAAACCTTCGGCGATGTCGTCGTCCCGATTCTCCCACGGTGGCGCTCGTGACGCCTTTCGATGCGGGTGCGCATTTTCTCGGCCAGACGGCTGTTGAGGTCAACTCGAAGATCTTGGTCCCGCGTCCTAGAATACCCGACGGAGATGGCTTTACCGCGATCGCGGGTAGGCCGATCTGCCCCAGAGGAGAGGTGCGCGGAGGTTGCGTCTCGCCTTGACGCTCGCCGCGGGGCTGGCCCCGGGGCTCGCGTGTCTTGTCTCCTCCAATTCCAGGGCCGTCGACGGTGGGAGCACGAGTAGGCACCATCTCAGGGACACGGTCGGCGAGGTCGAGGAGTTCTTCCACGCAGGTCCTCCAAGCCTGGTAGACCTTGGGGTCGTCGGTGCTTGGGGGAAACTGCATCAGGGCCCGGGCAGCAACAAGGGCGTCATGACTAGCTCGAGCACCAGAGGGTAGGATACCCCCTTTTAAGATTCGGCACGGGGCGCGAAGGAGGCTGAGAATCACCTCACCCGGGTGACGGACTTCGAGCTCTTCGATCAAGTGGCCAAACAATCAACACAGAGAGTAGAGAGTTTTACCCAGGTTCAGGCCGCCCGGAGGCTAAAATCCCTACTCCTGCATGTCTGGATTGAGGTGTTCATCATGGTGTAGCTTACAAGGGTGGTTACGGGCATGAACCCGGCAGGGTGTTGGCCAAAGGTAGACGAAGAGCAGATCCTACCCTGGGGAGATCACCTCTCTCTCTAACCTCTAAACCCTAGGCTAGTCTTGCTTGAGCTCTGCTCCTCTCTTCCTCCTTTGCCTCAGTTCCTTGGTCCTCCTTTTATAGGCTAAGGGGATACCACATGGTCACATGAGGAGCGTGGGGGTTTTAGGCGGGAAACCCCCCGGTGGTCTTGGAGAGGCGACGTGGCCTCTTCTCGTCCAAGTATCCTCTGGTGGTTAGGTGAGGTCGTCCACCTTTGGGAAAGCGGGGTGGTCAGGGCTTGACAGCCCACCTGTCGGGGGAATACATTCTGGATTAACCCGCGGCCCAGTGCGACTTAACTTACTCGCACGGACAAAGGCCCACTTGGGAGCAAGCCCAATATTGAACCGCCATAAGGGAAAGATCTAGAAGACATATCCCGGAGGACGTGAAGACCAAGTAGTCTCCGAGTAGGCCTCTGTGGATGTATTCCTTATGGGGAAGTTTCCTTTTGTAACCTAGCGAGCCTCTGTGTATATAAAGAGGACTCGCAGGACTTAGAGCGGGTCAAGCTATCAAGCCCTAAACCCTAGCTCATACGGCGAGTACCAGATCGGATCGCCTCCATTGTAACACCTCGATTATCATATCAATACCAATCTAGGGTAGGCAGGAAGTAGGTCTTTTACCTCACATTGAGGGGGCCGAACCTGGGTAAATCTGTGTTGATCTTTGTTCCTGCGATCCCAAGCTCGGAGATGCTTGACTCGCGTAATCCCACACCTACGAAGTCATCTATGACACCTGACGTGACAAACCCACGACAGTTGGCGCCCACCGTGGGGCCTGCGGTCAAGAGCGTCACGTTCCGCGCAGGATCCATGAAGGGAGCTGAAGATCTTGTTGTTGGCCGTATCATCACGGTCAATGGCACACCCCTCATCGACGATTCAAGCTGGGGGCCGGAAGCAGATTATTTGGAGACCGGCCACGTCATCCCGTTCGGATCCATCAACGTCTTCGTCGGCTTCATCGGTGGCAGGTCCGTTAGATCGGTCCAGAAGGCGATTCAGTAGAAGAAGTCGCCGATGATGGGGAAGAATCCGTGGAAAGCATGGACTCGCAAGAGTTTGGGTCCATCATACCTGCCTTTGAAGAAAGTTGCTGGGGTTACCCACCAGAAATCACATTATCACCAGATCAAGAGATGGCGCAAGTCGCGGTTTACATGGCCGGAGGAGCAGGCGCATCAGGAACTGCTGGAGAAACCGAGGCATCGGCACCCCCAAGCAACCCACTTCTTGTCCCGTGTCAGCCACGAACGCCGCCCTCCGTGCAACAGAAATTGAGGCCGCCAGGGCCGAGCTCCTGTATGAGGTTCGAAGGATGGAAGAAGAGCGCCGCAGGCTCGATCAGATAAACCAAGGAATCCAACAGGAGCGGCAGAGAGTAGCCGCGCTGGCTGCGACTCAACAACAGGTTGACCCGCAAACACAGCTGCGCGCGACTCAACCAACAGTGGAAATCCCGCTCACTCCAGCCGCGGGACGGGAATCCAGACGACTGCGGAAGGAAGGGTACCAACAAATCAAGAGACCCAGCAACAACCAAGGAGGTTTCACACCCCGCAGGGCCATTACCAGAACCCTGTCGATAATATGTATGCTGCGGCTAATATCTTGACTCAGATGGTACCAACAGGCGATGACCCGGTCAATGCTGAGGCGCGGCGCGCGATTCAGATGCTAAGTACGGCAGTCCTGCAACAAGCCAATAGGGCGGAAGCCGAAGCACAGCTGCCCCTCGTACCAGCCAATCACAGGATTGCAGCAGAAAGAAGCGTCCAAAGCAGGCCACCAGAGAACGTGTCAGGAGTCGCACAGAGGCAGCAGGAGCAAGTCGCAGAAGCGCAGGCGAATGCCAGATGCAAAAGCGGCCCGCAGATAACCCCGCAGGCGCGCCCACAGCCCTGTCCTCGCGACTCAAGGGACCGGCGTGTTTCACTGAAAGGATCAGATCGGAACCTTTTCCTGAAGATTTCAAAGGGCCACGCAAGGTGGCAAACTACAACGCCAGCATGGATCCAACCACTTGGCTCAACAATTACGAGATGGGATGAGCATTAAACGCCTCAGAGATATGTGCACGCTACCTAACATGATGCTAGAAGGTGCAGCGCACATATGGCTGCAAAATTTGCCTCCCAACTCTATAAATACTTGGGAGGAACTGAAGGATGCCTTCGTTAAGAACTTCCAAGGAACTTGCAAGCGACTCTGCAATATAGAAGATTAGAGCGTTGTGTCCAGAAGGAAGGCGAGTCAAGTCGCCATTGGATGAAAAGGGTGGCAGAAATAATACACTCCTCAGATAATATACCACCAAGCTCAGCCGTCCTGGTGATGGAGAAAAACTGCAAGTTTGAGCCGCTGATTCATAAGCTGGGTCGCATGAAGGATAAAGTCAAGAGCCTCAGCGAGGTGATGGCTGCGGCTAACAAATATGCCAGCTCAGATAAAACCAGAGACGCGTCAGACGGAGAAGAAGAGGAGGTTGCTGCAAAGGAAAGAAAAACTCCAACAAGCCCCAGCAGCAGCAAACGAGCCACAACAACGCGATCAAAACAAACGCAAAAACGAAGATGGTCACTCAGGGCTCGTCGCCAATGCGCGTGGAGGATTCAGAGGCCAGCGTGGAAGGGGTCGAGGATACGGCTCCCGTCCAATCAATATGCAAGAAGTTTTCAACCGGCCATGCGACCTTCATGCGACAGGTGATGGACGGCCAGCGGACCATACCAAGGCGCAATGCCATATTACAAAAGTGGAAAGAAGAGAGCCAACACAACGGGGGGAATTCCCATGAAGGAAACCCTAGTGCGGCTCATAACACAAATATTGGGCAGCACGGCGCGAGTAACCCCAGGCAGACGGGGCAGTATCACACAATAGTTATCGATACCTCCAAAAGGAAGAGAAATTGAGCCGCAGAAGTCAGCAGGTGAACGCCGTGATACCAGCAACACCCAATTGGTTAAGGTGGTCAGAATACGCGTAACCTGGAGTCGCGACGACCACCCGCCACAAGTACGGGAACCTGGCAAGTTGGCACTGGTTGTGGCACCGTACGTTGCAGGATACAAGCTGACCAAAGTGCTTATGGATGGAGGAAGCAGCATTAATATCTTGTACTACGATACTTTCCAGCGTCTAGGACTCAAGGATTCCAGCCTGCAGCCCACGTCAACAGTATTTCACGGCATTGTCCCAGGAAGGTCCGCACGGCCAGTGGGGAAAATAACCCTAGGGGTAACTTTTGGAACAGAAGAGAACTTTAGAAGTGAATTCCTAAGCTTCGAAGTGGTAAAATTCCAAAGCCCATATCACGCCTTGTTTGGAAGAACGGCCTTTGCTAAGTTTATGGCCAGGCCATGCTACGTGTACCTACAGTTGAAGATACCAGGACCAAAAGGGGTCATCACAGTGTACGGAGATAGAGAAAAAGCAATAGAATGTGAAAAGGAGATGCGGCTTCGCAGAATCCGCCTGTGCCGCGGAAGAGCTAAAAGGTTATAAGTCGCAGGTGGACCCAAACGACATGAGTGTGGTTACCACGCCATCTGCCGAGCCACCAATGAAATTCAAAGCGGCCCAGGACACTAAGCAGATAAATCTTGTTCCTGGCGACTCATCCAAGCAAACTAGCATTGGAGCACACATGGAAGAAGAGCAGGAGAAGGCCCTCGTCGCTTTTCTCCAGGAAAATAAGACATCTTCGCATGGAAGCCGTCAGATATGCCAGGGGTACCAAGAGAATTAGCAGAACATAGCCTCAAAGTGAACCCTGCGGCTAAACCAGTGAAGCAGCCACTACGGCGTTTCATGATGATAGGAGAAAGGCAATAGGAGAGGAAATAGCTCGCTTGCTGGCTGCAGGATTCATCACGAGGTATACCATCCGGAATGGGTGGCAAACCAGTATTGGTTATGAAAAAGAACGGTACGTGGCGAATGTGCGTTGATTACACCAGTCTTAACAAAGCTTGTCCAAAGGATCCATTTGCTTTGCCGCGAATCGACCAAGTAATTGATTCAACTGCTGGGTGCGAGCTGTTATGCTTTTTGGACGCCTATTCAGGCTACCATCAAATCAAGATGAAGAGGGAGGACCAAGAAAAGACGTCCTTCATCACACCCTTCGGAGCTTTTTGTTATGTCAGCATGCCCTTTGGGTTGAAGAACGCAGGTGCGACTTACCAAAGATGCATTCAGAATTGCCTACATGAGCAAATAGGTCGCAACGTTCACGCCTACGTGGATGATATTGTGATTAAGTCGCAAGTTAGCCAGGATCTTATTGGTGATCTGGCAGAGACATTCACAAATCTCAGAAAATACAACATGAAGCTCAACCCCACAAAGTGCGTCTTTGGAGTACCAGCAGGAAAGCTATTGGGATTCATAGTATCAGAAAGAGGCATTGAGGCCAATCCTGACAAGATAAAGGCCGTGATGGATCTCCAAAAGCCAGAAAAGATAAAAGATGTGCAGCGACTTACTGGTTGCGTAGCAGCTTTGAGTCGCTTTATATCAAGATTGGGAGAGAAAGCACTACCTTTGTACAGACTGTTGAAAAAATCAGACACCTTCGTTTGGGACGCAGAGGCCGACGAAGCTCTGACAGCCTTGAAACATCAATTGACAAATGCTCCAGTTCTGGCGGCTCCAAAGATAAAGAGCCAATGCTACTATACATAGCGGCAAATTCCCGCGCTGTGAGTGCTGTCATGGTTGTGGAGAGACAAGAAACGGAAAGGAATACCCTGTCCAGAGACCAGTATACTACGTGAGCGAAGTCCTCACAGCTTCCAAACAGCGTTACCCACAGTGGCAGAAGTTGGTGTTTGGAGTGTTCATGGCGAGTCGCAAGCTGAAGCACTACTTCCAAGAGCATCCAATAACTGTGGTTAGTTCAGCACCATTGGCAGATATCATTCGTAATCGAGAAGCTACTGGAAGAGTCGCTAAGTGGGCGATCGAGTTGGGACCACATCACATCAGCTACGAGCCGCGCACATCAATTAAGTCGCAAGCCCTTGCAGATTTTATTAACGATTGGACAGAAATCCAAGTGCTCCTAGCATGGCAGAAACCAAATACTGGACCATGCATTTTGATGGGTCAAGACAGTTGCAAGGCTCGGGGGCTGGAGTTGTTCTAACATCTCCCAAGGGAGACAAGCTGCGGTATGTGTTACAGATACACTTCAACTGCACAAATAACGTGGCGGAGTACGAGGCACTGCTTCATGGTCTACGTATAGCAAAGGAGATGAACATCAGTCGCATACGCTGTTTTGGCGATTCAGACTTGGTGGCACAGCAGGTCTCCGGAACGTGGGACAGCAAGGATGCGAACATGGCTGCATATAGAAGAGAGGTGGACAGAATTGCTGGACATTTCACTGGATACCAAGTTGAACATATTGATCGGAGACAAAATGAAGCTGCAGATGCCCTGTCTCGGCTTGGATCCAACAGACAGTCAGTCCCACCCAATGTTTTCCTGGATGAACTGCACAATCCATCAGTCAAACCTCCAGCAGAGATTGACATTGCAGAGCCAGAGGATGATTCAACTTTAGTCGCAGCCCTGCATGAACAGCCAGGATGGACAGAGCCATACATGGCATATTTAAGTCGCGGAGTGCTGCCGACGATGAAATTGAGGCGCGCAAAATCATACGACGATCAAAGGCCTATACAATCATCAACAACGAATTATACAAGCGCAGCGTGTCAGGAGCATTCCAAAGATGTGTCTCACCAGAAGAGGGACGAAAAATCTTGCACGAAATTCATTCAGGCGATTGTGGCCATCATGCTTCGTCAAGATCTTTGGTGGCAAAGGCGTTCCGACATGGATTCTTCTGGTTAACAGCATTAGCAGATGCAGAGCAAATTGTCAGAGTGTGCGATGGATGTCAAAGATACGCTAGGCAAGATCATATGCCAGCCAAGCACTTCGCACAATACCCATCACATGGCCTTTTGCCGTATGGGGTTTTGACATGGTAGGGCCTTCAGACGGTCTTCAAACGGAAAAACTCACCTCTGTCATGGTGGACAAATTCACAAAGTGGATAGAAGCAGAACCTGTGGGAGATTGCGAGGCTGAAACAGCAGTCAAGTTCTTGAAGAAGGTCATATTCCGCTTCGGTACCCCCATAGTATCATTACAGACAATGGGAGCAACACCTCTGAAGGGGCTACACAGATATTTTGCGCAGACAATGGGATAAGATTGGACCTCACGTCAGTAGCACACCCGCAGAGCAATGGACAAGCTGAGCGAGCTAACCAGGAAATTCTCCATGGAATTAAGCCGCGCCTTATTGAAAAGGTCGAAGCATCTCCAGGATGTTGGGTGGAAGAACTGCCAGCAGTACTGTGGAGCTTAAGAACAACCCCTAACAGATCCACAGGATTTACACCATATTTCATGGTCTATGGAGCAGAAGCAGTCATGCCCAGCGATATCATACATGATTCACCAAGAGTTGCGGCTTACATCGAGACAGATAATGAGATAGCTCGGCAAGACTCGGTGGACACATTAGAAGAGGTTAGAGACTTGGCAGCATCAAGGTCAGCAGTATATCAACAAGACTTGCGACGCTATCATGCCAGACGCATCAAAACCCGCACCTTTCAAGAAGGCGACCTAGTACTGCGACTTAAACAAGATCACAAGGGAATGCATAAGCTGTCCTCTCCATGGGAAGGACCCTACATCATCAGCAAGAAGCTAAACAATGGGTCGTACTACCTGCTGGATGTAAGGGAAGAAAGCAGCGAACGCCATGATTTCGAGGATCGTCTCGAGGCACCTCGCCCTTGGAACGTCGCACACCTGCGACCGTACTATACATAAGAAAAGGCTAATCAGAGCCAAGCATCATCCTTTCCAGCTTTATAGCTGAGTATCATCACAGCCACTCAGGGCTAGAACTTCAACTTTGGTCGCCACCTAGGCGCGACCTATGCAACATCTGATCGCCACCCAGGCGCGATCGACCCTTGTATCAGAAACCGGCTGCCACCTAGGCGCGGCCGTAAACTTTGTATCATCTCTGGTCGCCACCTAGGCGCGACCGACCCCATGTATCACCATGGATCGCCACCTACGCGCGATCCAACCCTATGTATAACACTCGGTTGCCACCTAGGCGCGACCTTATGTGTCATCATAATCAAAGCTTATCATAGCTTAGCCTATCATGGCAATATCATTATGTTTCTTGGGGTCTTTGTTACCCTGAAACAGCCGATTTATTGGCAATTATCAAATTTACCTTAAGTTGGATTGCTACTCGCATTATGTGGCCAAAGTACTGGGGTGTGGCGTCAATCGAGCTTGATTGCCTATCATGGCCGCTCTCGACCCTGAACACACATGTTCCTAGGAAATACTGAGTCGCGCGAGTGCCCACTTAAGGATTCAGATGGCCTAACTAGAGGTCGATGTACTGCTTATAGTACGGCAACACCAATTACAATTACTTGTAACTTAACAATTGTTTTATTCATGATATCAAGTTACAGGTGATGACCTTCAGAGTTCTCTGAGAAGAATTGAGATGATTACCACATAACATCCTCTCAATCCTTGGGGGCTACATCATATTATCATCAAAAATTTGAAGATAGATCGTCATCAAGTTCTGAAGCTATCAGGATACTCTAACAAAGAAGCTCACGAAGTCAGATGATCTTCCAGGTGCGAGTCAAGGCCAAACTGCACAATTATAAGTCGCGAAACAAGGAAAAGCGCGGCCTAAGCATTCAAGATCAAGAAATACTATGAAGTTCAGGCCACGCTTGGGGGCTAATGTCGGGGGAATACTTTCTGGATTAACCCGCGGCCCAGTGCGACTTAACTTACTCGCACGGACAAAGGCCCACTTGGGAGCAAGCCCAATATTGAACCGCCATAAGGGAAAGATCTAGAAGACATATCCCGGAGGACGTGAAGACCAAGTAGTCTCCGAGTAGGCCTCTGTGGATGTATTCCTTATGGGGAAGTTTCCTTTTGTAACCTAGCGAGCCTCTGTGTATATAAAGAGGACTCGCAGGACTTAGAGCGGGTCAAGCTATCAAGCCCTAAACCCTAGCTCATACGGCGAGTACCAGATCGGATCGCCTCCATTGTAACACCTCGATTATCATATCAATACCAATCTAGGGTAGGCAGGAAGTAGGTCTTTTACCTCACATTGAGGGGGCCGAACCTGGGTAAATCTGTGTTGATCTTTGTTCCTGCGATCCCAAGCTCGGAGATGCTTGACTCGCGTAATCCCACACCTACGAAGTCATCTATGACACCTGACGTGACAAACCCACGACACCACCGACCACGCCCAAGGCGACGTCACTGGAGGCGCGTCCTTCATCTTGGCGCCCAAGTCTTCTACAAGATTCCTGCACGAGTTGGCGTGCTTATCCTCTTCGCCGTACAGAGGGGGAACCCGAGAGCAAGCTAGCCCGGTCTCCTGCCGGGCGCTCGGGCTCTCGGGTGCTCTCTCTTGCTTGCCGGGTTGCAGGTGACCCCGGGAGGCCACCTGGTCCTTAGCCATGGATTGTCGATATTGAACTTGTCGGGTTTCTGCGGGGCAGATGGACTGACCCATCTACCAGCCTTGACTCCTTGCCTTGTCCATCTTCTTGGTGGGCCCACAGGTGGTGGACCCACTTTGGCAGCACTAGGAGAACCCCGTGTTCCACTGTTGCGACATAAGGAACTAGAACACAACCTCTTACCTTGTAGATAGTATTGGACGTCGTGGACAGCCAAAGAAAATGATCACAAAGTAAAGTGCTTGTGTTCAAGTATCCAAAAACGAACTACAAAATGCACACGGCTTATGGGTCGATAGGTATGAAGAGTGGAAAGCAAATTGAACCAAACCGAAACCAAGATATTGTAAAGGCAAGTAGAGAACCACGATGATCACAAAGCAAAAACAAGTCAATCTCAAAAGATAGGAATGTAGCTCAAAAAACACACACACAAGGATAGATAAGTGGGACTCATGTAACCAAGAAGTGAGCTAAAGAACCATATGATCCTAGCGAAGACTATAAGCTCGTGTTGCACAAGTACAAGGAGAGCCACTATCTCGATTGCAATTTATTGTTGGGCTACAAGATTTGCACAAAATGTACCACCTGCTAGGATTTCATCGAGCTTGCGCGCTTCCTACAAGAGATATGGTAAGTGGTGTATCTTCTTTTCTTTTCTTGCTCTTTTTGCTTCTTTTCTCTTTTGATTATTTTCTCTTTGCACACCCACTTCTTTGATGCCAACAACAAGATATATCAAGAACTAGCGCATGCAATTCTTGCTCGGTATCTACACGATACAATTGTGCAAAGCCCAAGCAATCATCAAGAGCTAGTCTACATAGGACATGGTAATAGCAAAGATATAGTGTGGCTCACAAAGGAATGGCAAGGGGAGAAGATTCGACATGTTTATACCTTCCGTCGATGATCTTCACCCGTTGTTGTCGAAGTGTCGTGCTTGCCCACGGATTTTGGTGGTGGTGAATGATGGATCAGCCGCAATGGTGTCGTAGAGCTTGTCCGTAGCTTCGAAACGAGCCAAAGAACACCAAAATCGGAGTCCGAATGCAAAAGATATGGCCAAAACTGTGGCGCTGAAATGTTGTTTCTGTTCTGTTCCAGGTCGGGGCGGTAGTACCGCTGACTAGGCCGGTAGTACCGCTGGCTTCAGGTTCCGGTAGTATCGCTAGAACACAGAGGTAGTACCGCTAGCTTCAGATTTGAACCCGAGACGAGAAATTTCGCGATTTTGGCGGAAAACCTCGATAGAAAACAGCAAATCGGAGGGGCAAATGGTGGAATTAGGCTATGGGAACGCAAAGGATGGTAGATCAACAAGTTTAGCAATAGATCTATGGATCAAAACTTGTCCAAACGTACAGATTCACAGATCGATCCAAAAGCTCGTGAGGCTATTTTTGGTAGGTTTTTTCGAAATTAAGCAAAATCAAATAACAAATTGGTGGATTTGGGGGTGGAAACACAAATCAATCCGTGGCAAGCTTTGCTCTGATACCATATGATGAGGTTTGGACCTCTTGGCTTGCCCGATCTTCACGGATTGACGGCGGATTTGGGGCGAACTCACGCAAGAACACGAAGAACGCAAGAACACTCGAACACAAACACGATACAAGAACTGTTTCCCGTACCGGTCGGTCCAACCGGCCCAATAGAATCCACACGAAGGTGGGAGATCGGCAAGCACTTGGTAGAATCGAGGAAGGAGGAGACCGGAACGGTAGAATCCAACCAAGAGAGACTAAGCACAAGTAGGGGTCTTGATATAACTCAATAGATGAAGGATCTAAGGAGAGATCTTGAATCCACAAGAGGGATCTTCTCCACAAGAGGAGGAATCATCTCGACAAGGGAGGGGATGAGCACAAGCTCTATCTCTATCTCATATCTTACCTAACCTAAATCTGAGGGAGGAGGTACCTATTTATAGTCTAGGCCCAAAGGGGGTAGGTGGAAAGGGGATACATGGGCTTCAGCCTGTTGACTGCACGTAGGCAGCGGTAGTACCGGCGGATGGTAGCGGTAGTACCGTACCTGGCAAGGTGGCGGTAGTACCGCTGCATCCAGCGGTAGTACTGGCAGCTCTCTCGAATATTAGTGAAGCTCGTCTCCAGCGGTAGTACGTGGTCGGTACCGGCCAGGTACCATTGGCGATGCAGTAGCATTTGGGCGTCTGACGGTAGCGGTGGCGGTAGCTGCAGCGGTAGTATCGCTCCTGGGGTTCCAGCGGTAGTACCGCTCGGCACGGGCGGTAGTACTGCTCCTGAAGCTGCTGGCTCCTCTTCCTTCTCCTCTTCCAAGCCGCTGTTTTGTCGGGCTTTATTCCTCTTGCACCTTGGTCATCCTCTTGTGTACTCGTCGTCATCGTGTAAAACCTAGTATCATCAAGTGACGGAGGATGACGTAGTATACCATCCAAAAGGGTAGGCAATGAGTTCTCTAAGAGGAATGAGTTCACCTTTGATATCCATGGTGACTTGGGTATTTGAAGTGCTTGACATGATGGGGGGCCAAGGTTGGGCTACATCACTCTCTCTCTCACATGTTTTGTGGTGATCTTCAAATTCACTCAAAACTAGTACATTTCTGCAATCTAGGCTATGAGATGTCTTCTTGGTGTCAATCTCTCTCAAATCACTTTGTTTTTTCCTCAAATGTGCTAAACCTTACAAATGTGTTGTATTTTTTTTTTGCGGGTAAAAATATGTTGTATTTTAATTTGTAAGTAATGGTGATTTCAGATTGAAGTACTAATGGTATGTTTGCATTGAGTTTGTGCTTGGCCTAGGATTGGTAACACTTTTGCTAGTAAAAAACTGCAACCTATAGAATTTAGTGCTTTCGCGAATTGTATGTGGAGCACTAAGTTTAATTTAAAGTTAGATTAGTTCAATCTGAATGTATGTATATGGATCACATTTATCGAATGCACATTTAGCAGGTTGTCTATACATTTCGGAGCATTGTACACAGTTACAAATACCGGGAGTATCTGTTTGTTAGATTCCGATGACATGCACGTGGAAATTGCACTTTAGATGAAATTTGAAAAAAAAAAGGAAGTACTCAATGTATCACGCAAAGATGTCCCGGTGACACTAAGATATCCGGTACCGGATTAGTGTTGTAGAAATTCTTGTGACATCACGCAATCTATGTACCGCTCTATGGTTGGTCGTGCATACTACTATTGCAGCGATTCTCGGATGAGTTTTCTTATTTCTCGTGTAGTTCAATTTATACGTCGCGTTATATTGGATAATAGTTATCCGAAGTGGCAGATGTGCTACTCCCTCGATCCATATTAGTGGGCATAACTTTGTCTAAATTCATATGTATCTAGTTAAGTGTTTAGACTAGATACATGTGTATCTAGACAAAGTTGTGCCCACTATATGGATCGGAGGTAGTATTACTTTGCAATAATGGCCAGATTTTGCAAATAAAACTACTAGTCGTAGTCGAGTAGCATGCCGGAATAGGCCGTATTGGAGTTGGAGTAGCATGCTAGCGTGATCGCTACGCGGAAACGCTAAACAGCGAGTTAATTCGCGTGGTCTCGTCCATTGCCGGCGTGTGGGTCCGAGGGGCGACTTGGCGCGGCTTTCCTCGTCCCCCGTGGCCACAGATGTGTCAAGTGTCAACTCCGCCTGTCTCTCGATCCAGTCGTCCAGCCAAGCACCCGTCGCCCCCCCTGCAGCGTCGATCCTTGTGCAGATCACAAGCTTCATGGGCGGCAGCCTGCCTAGCACTGCCATGGCCCGTGGCTCACTATTTGCACGAGACATCCTGCCGATGCCGATGCCGATGCCGATGCATCGCAAGTCCGGCCGCCTGCAGCTTTCTGCAGCTGGGCGCCTCTCTCTTGTTCAACAGGCCGCCTAGCTAGTAGGAGTAGCGTAGAGATAGATAGCAGTAGATGGTGTGCATGGTTTCGCGCGTGCGACGTGATTGAGGTGCTACTCACCACTCATTACCGATGGACCTTTAGCTGGCACAGCGGGAAAGGGCTTGAACTGACGTTTTCTTTCGTCGCCTTGATCGTGCTTGCAAGTAGGAGTAGTACCCCATTTGACTGCCCTGTTCAAAACGAGTCTTTGCTTCTTCAAGTGTGGAAGCCACCAACGCGCGACCCAATTCATCCGCCCAACTCCGTTTGTGTTTGCGCAGATCGGATGACACTGATTCTGATTGGTGTCCATTTGAATTCATTTTCAGGCCAAATTTGGGTTGAATTTACGAGATTCAGATGGACACGCCGCAGACAGCCGCGCTGTCCTCCCTTGCCCCCCTGACAAACATCACGGCACTCCCCCCCCCCCCCCCCCCGATTCCCACCCCTCTCCATCCTCTTCGTCCTATCTGTCGCCACACAATCGAAGTACACTGGGTTCAGCGCAGACGCAAGCTAAGGGAGCACCAACGCGCCGGCGGGCGCAACGCCGTCGAACCTAGTGTACTTCGATCGCGTTGGCGCCACTCCATGTTCAGGGCCACAGATCTCCCCGGGTTCGGTGAGAGCGGCCGCTCCGAGTTGCCGAATGTCGGCCTACGCGTGGACCTCAACCAGGCGTTTACCGACTCGCCGGTCCTGCAAAGGGGGGCGGCCACGACCATGCGTCGATGGGAGCGGCCGTCAATGCCTTTTTGGGAGCGGCCACGACGTTGCTGGCAACAACGATGGGAATGGTGCCCACATGTTCGATGAAATGCCGACCGGCGCGGACGAAGATATGGTATGAAATCGACGCCCTTTGCATGACATGAAACCGACATGTGTTCGTGACATCTTGTGTTCGTGACATGAAACCGACATGTGTGTCCTTCTTTGCAATAGATCGAGTGGTCAGAAGTGTTGTGTGGCATGATCCGTGATGGCATGGCCAGGACCGGCGCTCCGGAAGAGAAAGAACAATAGAGGACCGACCCTTGTGCACACACACATTGTTTTTTCTGGACATAACTAAACGGGTACATGGAATATTGCACCGTTAAAGATCTGATTTTTTTGGCAAAGTGATGAACTAAAACAGAGATAATCGATTTACTAAATGCATCATTTGTCAACCCAAAGACATTGGGGGTTGTTGAAGCTCGAAATATGAAGTATTTCAAATTGAGATTCTACACGTGCGTGATTTTTTTACAGGTTTAGAAGCTTGTAAATGTGACTTTTTTCTTTTAGATATAGAGAGCACTAGACATCGGGAGTCAGATATCCAGTCGGATTAGACCACATATTTTACTAGAGGTAGATGATTACACTTCACTTCTTTCTGTTCCAGGAAAAAAATACAAGCAGGAGGAGTCAATTACAAATGCTTTTATGTTAGAGCATCTCCACCGGCACCCCCAAAATTTTCCGGCACCTCCCAAATTGTGTCCACTTTGGGGGTGCTTAACACTTGTCTGACCAAGTCCAGGTCGCCGCCCACACCAGCACACCCCAAACGGCACCCTCCAAATAGTCGGTCTCATCCAAGCAGTGGCGTCTTGGCTTATCGACATCCAAGCAACGCAAAACAATTCGTCCTCCTCCACAATCCACGACTTCCCTCTATTCCCCTTCGGCCTCTTCAAATCCTTGCCGGTCTTCAGGTTGTGCACATTGACTTGCTCGCCTTGCCGTCCTCGTTCGGGTCGCCTTAGTTGGCGTGGTCTCCAATAAGGTGAGCCATGGCGGCGGCGGTGAAAGAACATTTCTTGATCCCTTGTTGGTTTTGTGTGTTAGGCAACAACACTAGTGATAATCTAATTATAAATCAAGTGGTGCAGGTTTTAGGTGATTAAATCATATAAGCATCGAATTCCAAAAGAATAAGTGAAAAGAGCTTGCGAAGTTCTCTAGCTAATTCAGTCTGCAAGTCTCTGTCTAAATCGGAGATTTGCACCAGATATTTCATCTGGAGGCCGGAGAATTGAAATATCCGGTTTCCATTCAAGAATTCGCCTAAGGACCTTTTTCCAGAGAAGTGTGCAAGTCTCTGTCTAAACCGGAGATTTGCACCGGATATTTCATCTGGAGGCCGGAGATTTCAAATATCCGGTTTCCCTTGAAGATTTGTCTAAGGATTAATTTCAAGGAAAGTTGACAAGGCTCTGTCTAAACCGGAATATTGGGGCCGGATTTTTCACCTTTGGGCCGGATATTCCGGGGGGCGATATTCCGCCCCTCACTTAAGTCGGATATTCCGGTCCCCCTGTTTTCTGCCTGCGTTTCCAACCGCTACATTTTGGGGAGGGGTATAAATACCCCTCCACCTACCTCCAGCCAGTTAGCTCGCCCAAATTGAAGACCTCCATTATTGCAAGCTCAAGAATCACTAGATCTCCCAATCCCTCCACCCAAACTCGTTGATCTTTGAAGATTGAAGGAGAAGGCCCCGATCTACATCTTCACCGGGCCGTTTTCATTTCCCCTTCATTCACTTGAGGGACCATTTGCTAGGGTTTCCCTTTGGAAAGCCTAGCCCCTTGTTGTACTCACTTGTTGTTCTTGTGACAGATTGTAACTGTTCGGGAGCCCCTAATTCAGTTGTGGGTGTCTGCCCCGAATCGTTGTTGTAAAGGCTCCGGTTTCTGTCTCAAAGGGAACCGATAGTGGAAGGTGAACCAATCCTTTGTGGTGCGGTTCATCGGAGAATAGGTGAGCCTTTGTGACGTTGAGTAGCCTGTGGTGGCGAGCTCACACCCCTCCAACGAGACGTACTCCCCTAAAAAGGAGGAACTCGGTAATACATCCTTGTCTCCACGTGCTTTCATTTCGGTTACCTCTATCCTTGTTTACCGCCTTTATCTTGTGTAGTTGCTATCTTGTCATATAGGTAACTTCACCGTAATTGCATATCTAGAGAATTTACCTTTTGTGTCAAGTCTAAATTGAAAAAGTACTAAAATTTGGAGTAGCACCTATTCACCCCCCCCTCCCTCTAGGTGTCATACGATCCTTTCAATTGTATCAGAGCCTCGGATATCTTGTTAGGCCTAACCACCTAAGAGAAGTATGACTTTGGGAGAGGATCCTCCGAAAGGCCAAGGTACTCCGGCATCCATGGCCGATCTCAAAGAGATGGAAACATCATTGAGATCGTCCATGGATACCCAATTTAGTGCAATACGTGACATGCTCCCCAAACTCACTTGTACCAAGCCTCCGTCGGAGACTCTCCAATAGAGGACCCCCATTCTTCCGACACGGGTGATTCTGAGGTAGGAAAGGGGGAAAAGAAAGGGGATGAAGATAAAGAAAACCGACCCTAAGAAAACTTCTTCATCCTCACCCAAGCCGGTAGATGGGAAGCCCGAGTACCATGAGGTTTCTCATTTGTACTCTCCTGACCCACCTATCCCTCATCCTCGCATAAACCCTTTAGGTCCTCCACCTAAGCTTAATGCAGTGGCTTTTACTAGTTGGCAACACTCAATGAGATCTCATGTCAACAGTGCCTCTATCGAGCTTTGAAGGATCATTCAAGTGGGATACAAGGTCGTGGATCCTAACAACTTGACAAGACGAGAGGTGGTTGATGCTCAACTCAATGCCACCACTCTACACATGCTTGAACTTGCCGTTGGTGAAAAGGATCTTCATCACATTCAACATCTCACCACCACCAAGGAAGTTTGGGATTGTCTCTCCGAGGTGTTTCTTGGCAATGAGAGTATGAAGAGGAATAGATTTGATGCTTTGAACAATGATGCCGAAGGCTTCTACATGCTTGATAGCGAAACTCATGAAGAGATGTATGGAAGACTCAAGACCCTTGCCCAAGCCTTTTATAATGTTGGGGCAAAGTATGTGGATGATGCTTGGATCAAGAGGAAGTATGTGAATGCTCTCATGCCCTTCGAGCCTGTTGACTTGAAGGCTCTGCAAGGAAGACACAACTATCTTCAAATGACATTAAATGAAGTTATGCAAGAAATGCAAGCCTTCAAGGTTGCCACCAAGAATGCTCAAGACAGTCGTGCTAGGGCCATGAGGATGAAACATGGTTCCTCACTTGCTTTGAAGGCCAAAGTGGTGAGCCTAGATGAAGACGTGGAAGTTGAGGAATGTCCAAGCAACATTCTCCCCGATGATTGGTGCCTGGTTGACGGAGAGTATTTGAGGATGATGATGATGGTGATGATGAGTACTTCCCCGGCAACGGCGCCAGAAAACAGCTTGATGGCTACGTGTTGGTGAACCCCAAGAGGAAGGTTATGATGTAGACAGCAGAAGTTTTCCCTTGAATAATCTACCCAAGGTTATCAATCCAGTAGGACTTGACGATCTATCGGAAGGTTGTTGATGTTGACTCCCCCTGGCGCTAGGGAGCTTGCACCAACGTGGAATCTGCACAGACACAAACCAGAACTTTGACCAACACGAAACAGAGAGGTTGTCAATCTCTCCGGTCTTGCAGAAACAAAGAGTTAAACGTATGGTGTGGAAAACAGCAGGAAACACAACAAGTAACAGGAAACAGATGATTGCAGCAGGTTGTGTAAACAGTATGAGGAAATTGGACCAGGGTCCACAGTTCACTAGTGGTGTCTCTCTCAGAACAGATAACTAGCATGTTGGGTAAACAAATTACAGCTAGGCAATTGACAAATAGAGAGGGCATAACAATGCAATACATGCCAAGATGTCTAATATGAAATCTAGTTGGGCATTACAACAAAGTACATAGACCGTTATTCCAACCGCATCTATGCCTAAATAATCCACCTTCAAGGCAGCATCCGCATCCCATTCAGTATTAAGTTGCTAACAACAGATTATTGCATGAAGTAAAGTGTGTAATGTAATCAATACAAGTGCCCTTGGACACTGCACCAATGTTTTATCCCTAGTAGCAACAGCACATCTACCATCTTAGACCTTTCTGTCACTGATCCATATATCTAGAGACTGAACCCACTATCGAGCATAAATACCCCCTCTTGGAGTCACAAGCATCTACTTGGCCAAAGCATCTACTAGCAACGGAGAGCATGCAAGATCAAGAGCACATAGATAAACAACTTGAATAAACATGGTATCAATATTCATCGGATCCTAGCAAACACAACATCTAGCATTACAATAAGATGATCTTGATCATGTTAGGCAGCTCATAAGATCTAAACATGGAAGCACAAGGTAGAGAGACAACCATCTAGCTACTGCTATGGACCCGTAGTCCAGGGGTGGACTACTCACGCATCACTCCGGAGGCAGGCATGGTGATGTAGAACCCTCCGGTGATGATCTCCCCTCGGCAGGGTGCCGGGAAGAGCTTCAGAACTCTTCCGATCTGAGATTGACGATGACGGCCGCGACGGAACTTTTCGTGGAATATGATCGACCGTAATAGGGTTTTCGCGTCGCGGAGAATATATAGGCGAAGAGGCGGCGTCGGTGGCCGAGGGGGCCACCACGCCATAGGGGGGCGCGGGCCCACCCTGGGCCGCGCCCTAGTGTGGCGTGGCCCCCTGGTGGGTCTGCTCCGACTCCCCTTTGGACTCCGTGATCTCCTCGTGATATTATTGACGATGTCTTTTGTTTCGTCCAATTCCGAGAATATTTCCTTAATAGATTTTCTGAAACCAAAAACAGCAGAAAACAGGGAACTGGCACTGTGGCATCTTGTTAATAGGTTAGTCCCAGAAAATGCATAAAAATGGTATAAAGTGTAGCCAAAACATGTAGCAATTGATATAATAACAGCATGGAACATCAAAAATTATAGATACGTTTGAGACGTATCAATGATCTCCAACAAGCCTATCATGATCACTTGGCCCTTGATTCAAGAGCATTTTGGCATGACCCAGCCAAGGCAAAGGCTCAAGTCGATCTAAAGAACAATCCAAGTGGAAAGGAGGAGTTTGCCACCCGAACAAGGACATGCTTGAATTGTCATGACAAGTATCACTTTATCGAAGAGTGTCCCTATGAGAATAGAGAAGAACATGGTGGAAGGCTTGTCCCAAGGGTCAACCCAAGATGGTTCAAAAGAAACCTTTTGTCAAGAAGAAGCCATTCTTCAAGAAAGCACCAAGAATTGTGTTGATGACTGAAGAAGAGTATCCTTCCGATGATTCCGAAGAAGAAGAAGAAACCATTCGTGAGGTGGCGGCTTTGGCTATCACCTCAACTTCATTACCTTCTCTCTTCGAATCCCCCAATGAGAGCATTTCCAACACCACCGCTCATTGTCTCATGGCCAAGGCCACCGAGGTATCATCTTCTACTCCCAAGACTATGCATGAAATGGATGATATCTCTAGTCTTGAAATTAAGAAATAACTTGTTTCTTTCGATACTTTTGTGGCTAACTTGCAAGGTGAAGCTAAGAAACATGTTGAGTCTCTCATGAGACAACTTGGTGCGACCGAAGACCTTCTTGAGGTCAAGGGTAAAATTGAGATAGAGGATTCTCTCACCATAGCATCCTTAAATGCTTCTCTTGAAGAAGAGCATGAGTACAGAGTTTCTCTTGAGGAGAGACTTGAGTCCCTTGATGATAGTAATAATGAAATAATTGCTAAAATCATTAAGGAAAGAGATCATGCCATTGCTAAATATAAAGTGACTAAAAAGGAGAAAGCCGAATTTGTGGTTGATAATGCTAGACTTAGTGGAGACATTGAGAAACTTGACAAGGCTCACAAGGCTTTGGAAAGTACTCACTCTCTTCTAGTCAAGTCTCATGAGCAACTACAAACTCAACTTTCTAAGTCTATTTCACCTAGCACCTCTACTCCCTCTTGTGATCATGTAAATGTTATTGAGGAAAATGCTAGGTTGAAGGTTGAGCTTGCCAAGACCACTAGTGCCAAGACCTCAATTCCCAAAGGTAAAGAAAAGGTTGTTACTCATGTGGTTGAGCAAAAGCAACACAAAGGGAAGGAGGGTCTTAATTATGTAGCCAAGGCAAAGAAGAAGAAGAGCAACAACAAGGCCAAGCCCACACAAACCAAGACTCCCATTGCGAGTGGGAATGCCACTAGGGGCAAGACCACTCATGGTGACTTTGCGGGAGATGCTAACCCTCACTACATTCTATATGTTGATTATTATGGTGATGTTCCTTATGATGGATATGTTACTCGTGCTATTTGGGTTCCTAAGACCCTTGTTGCTAACCAAAGAGGACCCATTGCAAGATGGGTACTGATACGTATCAAACGTATCTATAATTTCTGATGTTCCATGTTGATATTATACCAATTGTTACATGTTTTATATACACTTCATAGCATTTTTATGCATTTTCTGGGACTAACCTATTAACAAGATGCCACAGTGTCAGTTCCTGTTTTCTGATGTTTTCGTATTCCAGAAAAGCTAGTCTGGAAATATTCTCGGAATTGGACGAAACTTGGACAGAACCTCCTATTTTTCCAACACGAAGACGGAGTCCAGAGGAGAGACGGAGGAGGGATACGTGGCACCCACACCATGGGCCGCGCGGGACCCCCCTGTCGCACCGTGGGGTGTTGTGGGGCCCTCGTGGCTCCACAGCCGCCGCCCTTTCGCCTATTTATTCTTCCCGACGCGAAAACCCTAAATACCCGAGCCATTATCCACGAAAAGTTCCAGAGACGCCGCCGCCATCAACCCTAGCTCGGGAGTGTTCAGAAGCTCTTCCCGGCACCCTGCCGGAGAGGGGAATCATCACCGGAGGGCCCTACATCACTATGCCTGCCTCCGAAGTGATGCGTGAGTAGTTCATCCTTGGACTACGGGTCAATGGCAGTAGCTAGATGGTTGTTGTCGCAATAGTGGAACATGGGGTTCCCCTAGTACTGCCAAAGTGGGTCCACCCCATGTGGGCCCAAGTTGAAGATGGACAAGACCAAGACTCAAGTCAAGCTGGCGGGTTCACCGTCAAGACACGCAAGGCCTGCATCGACTAAGGGCTCCGGTCCTGGGGACCTTCCGGGTCCCCGAATCAAGCAAGAAGGCCAGGAAGGACCCGAGAGCCCGAGTTCCCGGCAGGAGGCCAGGCTCCCTCCCGGGTACTCCTACGTCCTGTGGATAAGCACTCCACCTCACCACGGAAGACTTGGGAAGCAAGGCGAAGGCAGCGCGGGTGGGAAGCACGCCCCGTGGTGGTGTCAGCTCCTGTCCACCCCAAGGCGGACGCTCCCACCTAACCCAAGGGAGACGCTAGGCTGAGGAGAGGCCACGTCTCCCCCTAAACTAGATGAGGAGGGTCCTTCACCCCGAAGGACCCTCACGCCCCTCACGTGACCCTGTGGCAACCCCTTAGCCTATAAAAGGAGGACCAAGGCACGGAGGAGGGGAAGGACGAACACAAGCTAGAACCAGAGCAAGACTAGACTAGGGCTGCGAAGGTAGAGAGGAAGGTGATCTCCTCCGGGTCAGGATCTGTCCTTCTTCTACCTCGGGCCAAAACCCTTCCGGGTACCCTGCCCGGGAGGTTCCATTGTAAGCCACACTATGAAGAACTCATCAATCCAGACATGCAGGAGTAGGGCTTTTAGCCTCCGGGCGGCCTGAACCTGGGTAGCTCCTTGTGTCCCTTTGGTTGCATGCTTTGATCGTGGAGAGGAGAGCTTGATCTAGACTCCGCCCAAGAAGACGATTCTCAGCCTCCTTCGCGCCCCGTGCCGAACCTAAAAGGGGGTATCCTATACTCCCGGTGTCCGTGCAACGAGACACGACATCTGGCGCGCCAGGTAGGGGGCGCAAGCGCTGGATTCGCCTACATCAGCCGCGACGGCAAGCTCTTCGTCGACAACGTCGGAGTCTACATCAGGCTCCTCTTCTTCGGAAACAAGCTCGTCGTCAAGTTCTTCTTCTGGTTCGCGGTCTACGGCAAGATCGCCAAGATCTGCCTCGAGCACCTCGCCCGCGGTCGGATCCGCTCCAGGAACAGCCGTCTCCTCGGGACAAGGCAAGCAGCTGCCTCAGTCACAAGCAAAAGTCATGTCGGGAGCTCGGGAGGTCTTTGGAGAGCAAGCGTGCCAGGCATCGCGGAAAGGCTGGGGGCTAGAGGAAGCTCTGGGCGTGGCCCGGGCGCTTCTCTCCTTTCCCCCAGATCAGTGCAAGAGTGATCCCCGTGCGAAGGCATGGATCAACAGCTTGGAAAACCTGCTGGACTACGCTCTCCAATGCCACGCTCCCACGAGTCCTGCCCCGACCATCGACCACGGCGCTGCCGTCCCCGAGCCACTACCTCCGGGGAGGAACAGCCTGAGGACCCCCATGGCAAGCGGCCCATGGAACTTCCTGAAGAAGGTGCTGGTCAGAGCTCCAACCCCAGGCGTCGTTCGCGGGAGGACATGGAAGGCCAGGCCAGCCAGCACCTCAAGACCTGCTGCACGCCGTACCCTGCAACCGTCTCCGACCTCTATCACCTGGAGCAAGAAGCTGAGGAACATTGCGACACTACATCTGGAGGTTCCGGGGCGTCGTCGACCGCATTATCCCGAAGTACCTCTGTGAGGCTTCCGTCATCGCCGCGTTCCACGTCAACGTCCGCAACCTCAAGATGCGTGAAAAGATGAGTATCCATGTTGTGGATACCCTGGAGAGCTTGTGGGACATGGCCAACCGATGCGCCAGGATGGAAGAAGCTGCTAACCTTCCTCCGTGCAAGAATCGTTGAAGCAATCCGTGTTGTGTACCCGGAAGAGCCATGTTGCCACAAGATGTACCCTGAAGTGTCCAGTTGTCGTTCAGAGACGTCCATGATGAATAAAAGATAAGTTACCCTCAAACCTGTTTCTGCAGTCCGTGCTATCTACTTCTCGGGTAACAGAACATGTGCGGAACTAGAAAGGCAAGGCTCGACCGTCGTGCGAGCACTCATGGGGTATCGACTCTCCCGGGGGTAAAAAGCGGTGCGCAGACCTGATACACCCCGGGGACGTGCGTGCCAACAGAGTGAGCGGCTTTTTGGGTATCGGTAGGGCTCGCGAGCGCATGCCTGACCTGTCAGGGCCTCGCGGGTAAGCTTACATCCCAGGAAGTTCCTCAAGGACGTGGAGAAAAGTAAAAACATGCTAAAGACAAATAAAAGCAACCCGAGAACTAGAGTAGCATAGCAAGTTCTAGCCTATTACAAGCAAGTTTTAATATGCTGGTACATGAGATCTGACGCAAAGTTTATTCGGGGGCACGAAATGCCCAAACATGGTGCAGGACAACTAAAGTGGCGGGAACTTCTTCATGGCGAGTGCAGTCGCGGGAGCTGACACCGCCTGGAGAGATGCCTCAGAAGGAGACGAGGCCAAGAAGTCCGGCAAGGCCACGCCCGGATTGGCCTCTCTGAAGGACGCCATCACCAAGGCCGCCGTCGCCTTGCTCGTCTCATGCTTGTCGCTCACAAGCCGGGTGACCATCTTGTTCTTGAAAGACCGGAGATCAGCGACTACTTCTCTGATGAATCTCGCGACGAGGGGCAGACTCTGGCGCTTTGGCTCCAACACCGGGGCTGCAGTGGGCAGACTCAGCCGCTTCACTCGCGTCGTCGCCAAGTCGCAGGCGGCTTCAACCTCGGCGAAACCTTCCTGGTTAAGGCGGCGAAGCTCGGACAGCTCAGAAGATGCCTGGGAGTTGGCCTGGATCAGCTTCTGATGGCCTTCCTTCAGTGCTGCAAGCTCATTACCTTGCGCCTCCAAGGATTCTTTCAGCTCGGACATCTTCTGGCCGTCATTCTTGGCCTGCTGCTGCAAAGCTCGGACGGACTCCTGCTCCTGATGGAGTGCATTCTTGACATCTTCAATGGTCTGGGCGGCCTCCTGCTCTTTGGACTTCCAGAGTTGGATGTCCTTGTCCTTGGCCTCGAGCTCTTCACGGTGGCGGTCCTCTGCCTCCCTTAGGCGTTTCTCAGTCTGCTGCTCCTGCTGGAGTTTCTGGAGCTCCAAGGCTTTCTCCTTCTCAGCCAGTTCTGCCTCCCGGGAGGCTAGCTGTCGCTCTTTCGCCAAGAGGACTTTGCCTTGGCGCTCACTTTCGGCCTTCCGGTCTGCGTCTTTCTTCTCAAGAGCCGGGAGCAAGGTGGTGATCTGGGTTGCCAAGCGGTTCAGCTTGTCCATCCCCGTCTGGATCAGTTCCTCGACACTCTCGATGGTCCCCACAACGGCGGCCTCACGGTCGCACAAGTCTTTGCCCAGCTGAGCTATCCCGCGGATGATGGCATCCATCGCGTCGTCACCACTGATGGTGAACCCTGGAGTAGCTGCCGGGGGACCTCCCGGGGCAGGCACACTTTTCTTGCGGTTGGCGGCCAGGCTCTCCTTGATCTTCATCAGCGCCGCCATCTCCTTGCTGGCGCCAGAATCAGTGGAAAAAGAGGCGAAAGTCGTTAACACCGTCCCAGTCATCAAGGAGCTCTCTATCAATCGAGGCCTGGACCCGGAGCAGGGTTCGCGGTCTGCGTTCCCATTGCCCGCGAACTCGGGGCGCCCTTGGACACCTCTTGACCCTCTGAAGGCGAGAGGGAAGGTGGTTTCTCCTGGCTGGTCCCCCCATGAAGGCCCCGGGAGAAAAGACGTTGGCCACTGAGGCATCTGGAAACAAAAGGATGTCAGGAAAAGCATTGGTGCGTCAAGAAAACGAAGTTACCCGCGAGCTCTGGGTTACCTGCTTGCTCGGGCGTCAGGGCGTCGAGCGCTTTCCCCGGGTGAGCTAGGGAGGTCGCCGTCACGCTCCCCACTCCGCTCCCTCGACGGCCTTCAAGTTCTGCTATGGGAGGGGGAAGCATCCCTCCTCCACCGGCTCCAAGGCTAGTGGCGGTGTCGTCCTCCGCCGTATCACGCCGTCTCTTGCCAGTACCCAAGGAAGGAGAACCCCTGCACCAACACTCGGTCATTTTCCTTGGGGAAGGCAAGGAGTGCAAAGTGCAAGAAAAGAGTGAAGAAGAGGCTTACTCTTGGGTGCGCTTGGTACCCATTGACGGGGGAACATCTGCCGACGCAGCAGAAGATGCCTGGGGGCTCGCTGGCGTCTCCCAAGGCAGCAGGTGGCTCCACCACGGGTGACAGGCGGCCGGCAGAAGCTCTCCGGCGGGGGGCTCGGACGAAGCCAGCGGCGTTCGCTTCTTCGTCCACATGGTCTTCATCGTTCCCCATCACCACGACTGGCGGGGAACGGCTACGGCACTCGGGTCTGGGGCAGCATCGACCCCGAGGGCAGACTGCGGGGGCAGCAGCCCCCTCCTCGTCGTCATCTTCATCATCGTCATCGCTGCAACAGGGTCGTCGCCAGCTTCTCTCTCTGTCGGAGGCGTCGGTCTCGCGCCCGTCGCCTCCGTCGTCATCGTCATCATCAGAGCCGGAGAATTCCTCTTCGGATTCCTCCTCGCTCTCCTCGTTGGACTCCCAGCATTCTCCTTCTTCAGGGCTGGAAGGTGCCCTGACCTTGCGGGTCTTCACCACAGGAGGTCTGGGCCCGTGATCAGCCCGGCCTACGATACCAAAGCGTTGCAGACCGGCATCTGCGCCAGGATCTTGTCCTTCTCCGGGTCGTCGCACAGGGGCAGAAACCCCTTGGGCAGCTGGTACTTGACCCCTGGAGTGAAGGTCCCTCTCACATTATCCCGGACAAGGTTTTCCTCCATGTCGGGACACCTCAGGCGAGAAGGATCCCCGGGGCCCTGGAAGTTCCAGGCCGGGTGCGGGCGTTTCTGCAGCGGCGCGAGGCGATTGCGGAGGAAATGAGCGACAATGGCGGCTCCGGAAACTTCTTTCTCGCGAAGAAGTTTGAAGCGCGCCACGACCGCCGAGAACTGTTCATCCTGCAAGCTGACACTTCTCCAAGTGTCCAGATCCACTGGACGCTCCGTCGGCTCCTCCAGCTGAGCATCAGCTTCTGGCACCCCGACCAAGAACCAGTGATCCCTCCACTCTTCCCATCTGGATTTGGTTTCCATGAGGGGGAAGGCCCACTTGATGTTCGGACGGAAGCAGAACGTGACGCTGCCTCCCATCCAGCCTTGGCCCCCAATGCGAGGGTAGAAGAAGTGGCGGAACAGCGCCACGGATGGCATCACCCCGACGAACGCCTCGCAGGTGTAGGCAAGACCGCCAAGTCGAGGATGGCGCCGGGCGTCAGATGCAAGAGCTTCAGCTGATACGCGCGCAAGATCTCCATGAAGAAATCCGAGAAAGGGGGGACGAGCCCCATCATCATGAAGCTGTCGAAGATGGGGATCTGCTTGGGTGTCCTGGTCGCCGACGGCGGAAAGACCTCCGACGCTTTCCTTGCTGGGACACCATCGGCGCCAGCGGACTCCATCACCCCGAAGTGCCCCGCTTTCCGCATCATCTCCGCGTCACCGGCGAAGCAGCTGGGAAACAAGGCCTTCTGTTTCTTGATCTCGGCCCGCTCGGCGTTGCGCGCCGATCTCCGCCGCGATCTCTTGGTTTTTGGGGACAGCGGCTTCTCGGTGGGCGAGGCCTCCGCGCTCCTCTTCCTCCGGCCGAGAACTTTCACTCGGGCCATTGGAGCAGAAGGGAAATTGGTGCAATGGCGACAAGGGGAGGCGGCGGAGCAGAGTCTGGAAGACGAAGGTGGAGGCGGCGATTTGGGGATTTCGGCGAATCTGGAGAGGTAACGGCTACAGTGGAAGCCAGTCGTGGCTTATAAGGCATCCCACACGTCACGTCGCGGCCCCATTACTCCGACGGACGTGGGGATCGAGGGGGCGTGCCGATTTCTGCGCGTTTCGCCCGTTGGATTCCAGGATAAGCAAGGGGTCCGGATGAATCGCAACGTTCGCCGTGATTCAGTCAACAGGACCCGGGGGCTCGTCTCTACCTCGCCTCGGCGGGTCCCCAACGGAGCTGAGAAGACCAGGTACCCGGGACCCACTTTGACCTATCTTTAGGCCATGGCCCCGGCAGCTGGAGTAAGAGCCACCGGGGGCTACTGTCGCAACAGTGGAACATGGGGTTCCCCTAGTACTGCCAAAGTGGGTCCACCCCATGTGGGCCCAAGTTGAAGATGGACAAGACCAAGACTCAAGTCAAGCTGGCGGGTTCACCGTCAAGACACGCAAGGCCTGCATCGACTAAGGGCTCCGGTCCTGGGGACCTTCCGGGTCCCCGAATCAAGCAAGAAGGCCAGGAAGGACCCGAGAGCCCGAGTTCCCGGCAGGAGGCCAGGCTCCCTCCCGGGTACCTCCTACGTCCTGTGGATAAGCACTCCACCTCACCACGGAAGACTTGGGAAGCAAGGCGAAGGCAGCGCGGGTGGGAAGCACGCCCCGTGGTGGTGTCAGCTCCTGTCCACCCCAAGGCGGACGCTCCCACCTAACCCAAGGGAGACGCTAGGCTGAGGAGAGGCCACGTCTCCCCCTAAACTAGATGAGGAGGGTCCTTCACCCCGAAGGACCCTCACGCCCCTCACGTGACCCTGTGGCAACCCCTTAGCCTATAAAAGGAGGACCAAGGCACGGAGAGGGGAAGGACGAACACAAGCTAGAACCAGAGCAAGACTAGACTAGGGCTGCGAAGGTAGAGAGGAAGGTGATCTCCTCCGGGTCAGGATCTGTCCTTCTTCTACCTCGGGCCAAAACCCTTCCGGGTACCCTGCCCGGGAGGTTCCATTGTAAGCCACACTATGAAGAACTCATCAATCCAGACATGCAGGAGTAGGGCTTTTAGCCTCCGGGCGGCCTGAACCTGGGTAGCTCCTTGTGTCCCTTTGGTTGCATGCTTTGATCGTGGAGAGGAGAGCTTGATCTAGACTCCGCCCAAGAAGATGATTCTCAGCCTCCTTCGCGCCCCGTGCCGAACCTAAAAGGGGGTATCATATACTCCCGGTGTCCGTGCAACGAGACACGACAGTTGTCTCTCCACTTTATGCTATCATGTTTAGATCTTGTGAGATGCCTATCATGATCAAGATCATCTTATTGTAATGCTACATGTTGTGTTTGCTGGGATCCGATGAATATTGAATACTATGTCATGTTGATTATCAATCTATCTTATATGTTATTTATGATCTTGCATGTTTTCCGTTACTAGTAGATGCTTTTGCCAAGTAGATGCTTGTAACTCTAAGAGTGAGTATTTATGCTAGATAGTGGGTTCATGCCTCCGGTAATCCGGGAGAGTGACAATAACTTCTAAGATTGTGGATGTGCTGTTGCCACTAGGGATAAAATAACCGATGCTTAGCTTAAGGGTACGCCATTAGGTCTAATGCATTTGTTTACATTACGCACATTACTTAATGCAATTATCCGTTGCTTGCAACTTAATACCAACGGGAAACTCGGTATGACAACCTGGCGGTGGATTATTAGTCATAGACGTTGTTGGATAGGTCTATGTATTTTGTCGTAATGCCCGCATGAATATCATAGTAATCATCATGTCATATATATGCATTGTCATGCGCTCAATATTTGTCAATTGCCCAGCTGTAATTTGTTCACCCAACATGTTAGTTATCTTTTATGGAGAGACACCACTAGTGAACTGTGGACCCCGGTCCATTCTTTTACACTGATAATACAACCAACTGAACACTGTTCCTTTTCATTCTCTGCAATTTACTACTGTTTTCCACACCATACGTTTAATCCTTTGTTTTCAGCAGGCCGGAGAGATTGACAACCTCACTGTATCGTTGGGGCAAAGTAGTTTGATTATGTTGTGTGCAGATTCCTGATGCACCTAAAATGCATCTACTTTTCCAAGCACTTTGCTTCATAATTTGCTCGTAATCTTCTCATATTTAAATAAAACTGCTGAATCTGACGCTGTTTTTAGCAAAGTCTCTTTTCTGGTTGTTTTTGCAGGAAATTAAATCGGAGAAAAATACCACGTCAATTTTTATGGAAAAGAAGGGCATCGTGCAAAAGATGGACACGAGGAAGCGTCCGAGGGCCAAAAGAGTGGGCCCCACGTGGCCAGATTCCTTGGCCACGTGGGCCCACCCATCTGGGGCCTCGGGCACCGCCTCTCCTTCGGCTTTCGCGTACCCCCTCATATATATGAAAAAGTGGCTGACCTAGAGGGGGAGGAGCTTTCGCGAAACAGAGCGCCGCCGCCACCATAATCTTCGTTTTCGGAGACAGATTGATCCAGGATTTCTCCCCCGGAGGAGGGATCCGGAGGCCATCTTCACCGCCATCTTCACCGCCTTCATCTCCATCGACCATGAGCTCCTTCACCATCACCATGTGTGAGTAGTCCACTGTAGGCATATGAGGTGGATGGGGATTGGATGAGATTGATCATGTAATGATACCCGTTGTCCGAGATCTTAGGGGTTTATCTTGAGGATATTTTTGTATTGTGTTGATGCACTTATGCTATGTTTAATGCTTGCTACTAGGGCCCGAGTGGCATGATTTCAGTACTGAACTTATTTTGCCCCGTCATATATTTGAGTTTGGTATTTATCTGCAAAGTGTATCACCTGCTATTATGTTGAACCTGCGAACCCTAAAAGTGACATATAGGGAAAACAAGGGGGAGATGTTTTAGTTTGAGGATTCTATGTGTTCATGAAGTGTTAATGCGTTGTTCCGGGCTATTCGAAAGGGTAGACCTTAATTACCTGTAGTTCCAAGTTGGCCCCGGTGAAATGGGCAGGTAGGACAATAGATGTTGTGCAAATTCTCTTGGTTAGTACGCACAACTATTTACGGAACACATACCTACATATATCGGAGTTAGAGATAAGTCCCATTGCTATTTGTATCTTATTATATGATCAATCTTATTCATGCAACACCCCGCTATCACCTCATGCCTACGTTTTAAATCTCTGAGTTACACTTTCACTTTTCCGGTGAAAACTGGGAAACCCTTGTTTACTACTGCTGTTTTATTTTGCTTGCTTGAATCATCCTACTGCCATAACTATCACTGCTGCAAGTTTATTGATATACAGGTGTGGTTGAGAGTGACGCCTCAATTGCTAAAGTCTTATTGGTATTCTTGTGTTCCCCTTGAGTCGAACTATAAATTTGGGTAATACTTCCCAACGAAGATTTCAACGATCCCCTATACTTGTGGGCATCAAGACATTTTCTGGCGCCGTTGCCGGGGAGCCTAGCTTTATTGGTAAGACAACTTGTTATCATTTATTTGCTGCACTTGCTTGTTCCCAACTATGGGAAAGGAAAAGAATACTCCGAAGGAAGTAAGGCCTTCAACTACTCGTAGAGGTACTGATTTGCCAAGTAGGCCAAACTTTTCACCTAATGTTGCTTCTGCTATTATTGCTAAGAAGAAGAAAAAGCTTTATCTAGTTCACCATTGTCTAAGATGTCTACTAGTATTGAAAATAATTTAATATGTGGTAGCGTAGACAAAGAAGTGACACCTGAAACATCTGAGATAACTGAAACATCTGAATTGCCTGAATTACCTGAATCTGCTATTGTTGAAAATGTGGAGTCTGAGTTGGAAGATATTGAATATTGTGATGATGAACATGAAACTTCTTCTGAGGAAGAAGATGCATTTACTATGGCTTTTATGGATTCGAATTATGATAAATTGGATAAACTTGATAGCTATAAAAATTCTCCTCTTGATGATTATTTCCCTGTTACTAAGAAAATGAATGCTCCAGCTATTAAAATTAAAGATAAAGATTATGAGTTTAGTGTTGATCCTGAAATAATTGAAAAAGCTGAGAAGTTTAAGTTTTATGGGAGAGATGATGAGTTTCCTTTTGAACACATTGCTGTTTTGCATGATTTATCTGTTCTATTTGGTAAAGATGAAATCCACCAACGCTATTATTTCTTAAAGTTGTTTCCTTTTACCTTGGGAGGAAATGCTAAAACTTGGTATAATCATTTAGAACCTGGATCTATTACTAGTAAAGAGGAATGCTTGCAGCTATTCTATAATAAATATTTCCCTTCAGATAAGATCCATGGTTTAACTATTGAGATTAGCAACTTTTCACAGAAAGAGAAGGAGGATCTACCCCAAGCTTGGGGAGGTACAGTAAGATGGTTAGGAAATGTCCTACCCATGGCTTCAAGAGTAATGAAATACTTGATATATTTTACAATGGACTAACTGAAAACACTAGAGGCTATCTTGATAGTATTGCAGGTAATGTTTTCAGGGAAAGGACCGTTGATGAAGCAACTGAGTTATTGGAGACTATCTCTAGAAATTATGAAGATTGGAATATTGAAGAGATAGATGGAAAAGAGATATTTCCAGAGAAGAAAGGAGGCATTCTTAAGTTAAACAAAGAGACAATGAAAGAAGCTTCCAAGGCTATTAAAGAGAAGGGAATTAAAACCTCTCATCTCAAGGAATTATCTGAAATGGGTGTTAAACTTCCTATTGATCAACCATGTTTTCCAATCCAAGTCAATGCTATTAGCTCTATGGAAGGTAATGAAAAGGTAACACCTCCTATTGATGTATCGTACATTAATGATTTTGCTTATTATAACGATCCTGAGGAGCATGATATTAGAATGAGTATTATGGAAAACTCTCATAAAATTAAATTTCTTCGTGAAAATTTAAATGCTAGTGTGGGAGAGGTTAGAAGAATTATTAAACATTGTGAGATGATGAATAATCAAGTTGAACAAATGGTTTCTCTTCAAAATCAATTGTATGCAAATCTTATTGAGAAGAAACAGGTTTGTGGAGTTAATACTAGAGGTGGTGCAAGTACTCAGGATCCTGACTATCCTGAAGACCATCCCAAGAGGAAAGAGCAAGAGGCTCTCAAGAAGAAATCTTCTGCAGGAAAATCTCCCAATGAAAACGAAGATATTGATGATTCTCAAGAACAAGATAAGGATATTTCTATTTCTGATGCTGAGACTGAAGATGATAATAATGAAGAAGAGGAATCATCTCCACCTGAAGAAGAACAACATGAAGCTGAAAATATTGAAGAACCTGAACCTCCTGAAAAAGAAGACCCTCAACCATCTATTGAGAAGAATAAAAAGAAGCATCCAAATCAACAAAAAGGTAAAGAGAGGGATCCATGGGTACAAAGACCCATACCATATCCCCAAGAGGTAATGAAATCTTTGGATGATGCTAGGTTTGAGAAATTTCTTGAGTTGATTAAAACTTTATGTTTGCAAATTCCTCTTGTTGATGCTATTAAAATTCCTCCATATTCAAAATATATGAAAGATATTGTCACTAATAAAAGGAAGATACCTACTGATGCAATTACTGCTATGCTTGCTAATTATTCATTTGAGGGGAAATTGCCTGAAAAGCGTGGAGATCCTGGTATTCCAACTATTCCTTGTCATATTAAAGAAACTTATGTGAAATATGCATTATGTGATTTAGGAGCTGGTGTTAGTGTTATGCCTTTTTCTTTATATAAGAAACTTAACCTGAATAAATTGGTTCCAACTGAAGTTTCATTGCAAATGGCTGATAAATCAACTGTGCCTATAGGTATATGTGAGGATGTTCCTATCTCTATAGCTAATGTGTTAATTCCTACAGACTTTGTTATATTAGAAATGCCTGAGGATGATAATCTATCTATTATTCTTGGAAGACCCTTTTTAAACACTGCAGGAGCTGTGATAAATTGCACTGAGAGCAAAGTGACATTTAATGTCAAAGGAAATGAGCATACTATCTATTTTCCCAAGAAGAATCCTGTTACAATGATAAACAAGAGTGTGAATTCTATTCAAAGAAATACTATTATGATTGGAAGCTTTGAATTTGCACTACCACCTCCTGCACCAAAGTATGCTACCTTGATGATTGGAACTATTCCAATCAAATATGAGGTATCTTGAATTTCTTCTTTATATATATAAAATAAGAATCATGTATTATATCTTTTACATATTATTAATGAGACTTGATCAACCTCATTACTAATGTGGAAATGATGAAAACTTGATTCCCATAAAAATTTGTATTGCATTTTAATTTTATTTATCCTAGAGTTTTGGAGTATATGCATAATCATAATTATTTCAGAGTTCAGAAATTCCAGAATATGAAGTTTGAAAAATTCTCTTCAGAAAATTTTCTCGAAAAATTCCAGAAAAATTTGGAGGTAAGTTATTTTACCAGAGGGACCAACAGCCAAAAGTGGGACACCAGGAGGCCACCAGGGACCAAAAGAGGGTGTCCCACGCGGCCAGATTCCTTGGCCGCGTGGGACCCACTAACTTTGGCCCCAGGTGGAGTTAGGTGAGTGCCCTGTGCCCATCTCCTTCCCCTCGACAGAAAACCAGCTCCAGGTATTTTTCCCAAATTTTCCCGAGCTCCTTCTTCCTGCTATCCTTGGATCTCCAAGTTTAGGGCAGATTTTTCAAATCTGTTTGGTGGGATTGCTCCTTGGTATGTGACTCCTCCACCCATCCAATTACTTTTTGTTCTTATGCTTTATGTATGAAGTATTTTGCTGCACTAGGTGTCACCTAATATGCTTGAGAAATCCATGGATTTAAGTTTTCTAGTTGATATTGATGCATGATATTGATGTGGAGACTAGTTATGGATGGCTCAATGTTGTTTTAGAGTGTTACATCTTAATTTTTGTTGGATATTATTTTTGGACAGCAAGGTTTCATCATGAACAAAGGTAAAGGATTGTTTGGGATGACTTCGAGACCAAGGAGAAGATCATCTAGAGTTTCCGAGAATTATGATGACAACCACCTTTGGGAGGATGGTGCGGTATATGCAGGGGAGAGGCTTCGGATTCATGCAACAAAATGGCAAGACCCCGTGGTTCTTGATCATTGGGGGATAAAGGAGGACTTCAACGCCTTCGCCGCTGCAGCTGGCTTACTCGAGTTCTCCCTTCATCCACGGAACACATACGAGGAACTCTCGCGAGAATTCCTCTCCACATTCCGGTTCGAGGGCCCCGAAAACTACAAACACAGTAAGAAAAGAAGGATTACCGGAAGTGGACCGTGGAGGAGGTGCAACCTCAAGAGGAGCCCCAATATCCAGGAATGCAAGGCTACCAATATGGTTACTTCCCTGGAGATGGAAGTGGTGGGTACGATTACCATCCGGGATACTAGCTTGATCGCAAGCTTGGGGGAGTACTTCTCTCCCTTTCCATTCGTTGTTTTATATCACTTTTATCTTGTTATGTTTTAGTTTCTTGTTCTGAAAATCACAAAAACACAAAAAGATTTTATTTGTTTCTTTTGCTTATTTACTTCTGGTCATTTACTTTATGCATCTAAAAACTAAAAAGAACAAAAATATTTTCGTTTTCTTGAATCCAAAGTAAAAACGGAGGTGCAGGAATTGCTGAAATCTGCTCACTGTTTTATTTTTCATTTTTTTCTGTAACTCCGAATGAGCTAAAATTTTAACCACTACTGCAACTTTTCATAACCTATGCACCCGTAAAATATGAGATTATTCTGAGGTGTTTAGGTAGGGCAAAAACAGTTCTGTATGCAGTAACGTTTTATGGCAGATTTGAGTTTTTATTGCGCAGTTCAAGTTGGGAGAGGAGAACAACGATGATGAGTTGATGTGCATGAAGTGGATGAAAGGTATGACACCTTTGCCGTGCTTATGTGGACTTTTTAATAACAGCAAGTGCGCACATCATAGTTTCTTTAACATCTAGGGAAGTGGTAGCAAATGTTTATCTTCTCCGTGTTCTAGTATGTTATATGATGATGCAAGTGAGATATTATTTAGTGACAACACTTGGCTGTGGATTGAGTAACTGTGGCTCTAAACAAAGGTCTACGCATCCCATTGTGCTTGCTAAACTTGCCAACCAAAGAGAAAGTAAAAGAGTTTTTCAAATGTTAAACATGAAGTCATATGCTTGACAAGCTTAGGGGTTGGGAGTTAACTTATATGTGCTGACACATAGAAAGCTTTCAACATTGCACTAAATTACATTTAGTTGATATCATGTACTTTTGTTTATGGATGCTTATCATGGTGCCAAATAAATGCGGAAACTTAGTAAGTTTGAGGAGTGGGTATAAATGGCTAGAGAGACGCCTGGGCCGCCAACCTAAGCCATGCATCATTCATGGTGGAAATTTACAGCGTACCAAAGTGAACATTCAGTGATGCACTTCATAATAAAAAGCTACACAAATAGTAAATAAAAGAGTGCTGAGATTGTTCATTGTCTGTTTGTCTTGTCGTTTTGACATGGGCTTGTTCCATGTCCTGGGACAAGAGGTACCCCAGTTGACGCTCTTGATGACGCTATTATTACTTGCAATGACTTAGAAACTTAAACTTGCTTTGTGGCCCGAGTTGAGTAACACCGTGGTGTAGGTACTCGTATTCACGGGGCATGAGGCGCTCAACCATTAGTTGGTCAAGCATATGAGTCATAATAGGAACACCAAATGGATTGATAAAACTGAGAGCAAGGTTGTAAGCACAATGAGTTCACTAGTCAATAAAAGAAAGAATCGAAAGATCTCAAAAATCTTGACATGATTCAATCAAAAGCGATGCAAGAACCTTTGTCTATTTCTACAGTTGGGCATTTTGTTATTTCTCTTGCAACAAATATAAATGCTTTAACACTGATTAGATGCACCTTTGCTAGCATTTTGTTATTTGTTATGGAAGTTATGTTTTGAATACTTGTTGGTATTAAACGGTGTTACATATGCAATGCAAAGTTCTTGTCAAAGTCTTTTTATCGCTTCTGCACTATGTTTGAGTTGTTCGAGGACAAACAACGAGCTAAGCTTGGGGGAGTTGATGCACCTAAAATGCATCTACTTTTCCAAGCACTTTGCTTCATAATTTGCTCCGGAATCTTCCCATATTTGAATAAAACTGCTGAATCTGACGCTGTTTTTAGCAAAGTCTCTTTTCTGGTTGTTTTTGCAGGAAATTAAATCGGAGAAAAATACCACGTCAATTTTTATGGAAAAGAAGGGCATCGTGCAAAAGATGGACACGAGGAAGCGTCCGAGGGCCAAAAGTGGGCCCCACGCGGCCAGATTCCGCCTCGGGCACCGCCTCTCCTTCGGCTTTCGCGTACCCCCTCATATATACGAAAAAGTGGCTGACCTAGAGGGGGAGCTTTCGCGAAACAGAGCGCCGCCGCCACCACGATCTTCGTTTTTGGAGACAGATTGATCCAGGATTTCTCCCCCGGAGGAGGGATCCGGAGGCCTCTTCACCGCCATCTTCACCGCCTTCATCTCCATCGACCATGAGCTCCTTCACCATCACCATGTGTGAGTAGTCCACTGTAGGCATATGAGGTGGATGGGGATTGGATGAGATTGATCATGTAATGATACCCGTTGTCCGAGATCTTAGGGGTTTATCTTGAGGATATTTTTGTATTGTGTTGATGCACTTATGCTATGTTTAATGCTTGCTACTAGGGCCCGAGTGGCATGATTTCAGTACTGAACTTATTTTGCCCCATCATATATTTGAGTTTGGTATTTATCTGCAAAGTGTATCACCTGCTATTATGTTGAACCTGCGAACCCTAAAAGTGACATATAGGGAAAACAAGGGGGAGATGTTTTAGTTTGAGGATTCTATGTGTTCATGAAGTGTTAATGCGTTGTTCCGGGCTATTCAAAAGGGTAGACCTTAATTACCTGTAGTTCCAAGTTGGCCCCGGTGAAATGGGCAGGTAGGACAAGAGATGTTGTGCAAATTCTCTTGGTTAGTACGCACAACTATTTACGAAACACATACCTACATATATCGGAGTTGCAGATAAGTCCCATTGCTATTGTATCTTATTATATGATCAATCTTATTCATGCAACACCCCGCTATCACCTCATGCCTATGTTTTAAATCTCTGAGTTACACTTTCACTTTTCCGGTGAAAACTGGGAAACCCTTGTTTACTACTGCTGTTTTATTTTGCTTGCTTGAATCATCCTACTGCCATAACTATCACTGCTGCAAGTTTATTGATATACAGGTGTGGTTGAGAGTGACGCCTCAATTGCTAAAGTCTTATTGGTATTCTTGTGTTCCCCTTGAGTCGAACTATAAATTTGGGTAATACTTCCCAACGAAGATTTCAACCATCCCCTATACTTGTGGGCATCAATTCCACGTCGGTGCCGTATTCCCTGGTATTGCGTCTTGCCATATTCCGCCACAAACAACCTTCCGAAGTGATTTCTTGCTCCTACTGGTTCGATTAAACCTTGGTTTCATACTGAGGGAAAACTGCTGCTACACTGCATCATACCTTCCTCTTGGGGTCTCCCAACGAACGTGTGATCCACGCAATCAAGCATATTTTCTGGCGCCGTTGCCGGGGAGCAGAAGCACTTCGGTTCAGAAATCTCCTTGCTTCCCCTTCCACACGCCATATTGGGGAGCAAGAGGATTTCTGCAAGGGGAGTTTCACGCTTCCAATCTCTTTACTTTGTTATTGTCTTGCTTAGTTTATTTTTATCTTTACTTGTTTGCTTTATTTATCAAAAAACACAAAAAAATTAGTTTTCTGCATCTAGTTTATTTCGGTTTGTTACTATGTCTGGTTGTTTACTTGCTATCAATGGCTGGTCTCTCTGAAGCGAAATCTTATTGGCTAAGTGGGTTCACAGAGAAACAACAAAATTATTATAAGGAATACCGCTTATCTCAAAAAGGGAAATATTTATGGGAACAAATAAGTAGATTGAATTATTTTGCTAAAAACTTGTGCTCTACTTATGATGAATCCTCTGATTTAATGAATCTTTATGTTGTAGAAGGCATAAACACCTCCCTTTCCAATGTGATTATAATGATAATGAAACCTTGGCTGCTTATGCTAAAGGAAACTATGACTTTGTTAATCTTGATCGAATTGAAGAATTTTTTGTTTTTAAGGGTGCCTATGAAATTGTTGGTTATATTCAAGATGATGATGCTCCTTATAGATCTGATACTTTTGCTATGCTTGGATATTGCCTTGAGTATTATAATGATAATGCTTATATTACTGAATTTCTTGAGAAAAGACATCCTAAAAAAGAAGAGACCGTTGTCTTGCAGGAACCAGTAGAAGAAGAAACTACTGCTGAAGTTGAAAGCTCATTGGATGAAAAAGAGGAGGAGAGTGATGAACAAAAGAAGGAAGAATGGATTAGCTACCCATGCCTACCTTCTAATGAGAGTAACTCTTTACCTCTTACATTATTTGATCACCCACCATCCTTATCAAAGGAGGATCAATGTTATGTTCCTGTGGATTCTCTTGAAATATTACCTATGAGTAAAACTTGTGGAAATGAGTATGCAACAGTTATTTATGATAATCCATGTTATTTTGATAAATCTTATGATAATCCTTTATTTGTGCGTAATTTCGAAATGCATGGTAATGAGAAAGTTTGTTTAGAAAATGTTTATGATAAAGCTCAAGATGATGGTCCTATATTGCTTGATAATATTATGTATTCTACTAATGAAAATGGGATAGGAGAGGGCTTGAATTTATCTAGATGGAGTCCCATACCTCTTGAGAATGATCATCATCTTGTTATAAAATGGTTAAAAGTGGGTTTGAAAGTTTTAATCAAACTATTTTGGAGCTTGATAAAAAGTATGTGTTTGTAGATCATGAAAAGCATGCTTTATGTGATAGTTATATTGTTGAGTTTGTTCATGATGCTACTGAAAATTATTATGAGAGAGGAAAATATGATTGTAGAAATTTTCATGGTACTAAAACACCTCTCTATATGCTGAAAGTTTTGAAGTTGCTCTTGTTTTACCTTCCTATGCTTGTTACTTTGTTCTTTATGAATTTATTTGCTTACAAGATTCCGATGCATAGGAAGTGTGTTAGATTTAAACATGTTTTATATATGCTTCTTGATGCTCTCTTTTATGTTTCAGCTCTTATCCTTATGTGAGCATCATTAAAATATTCTAGCCTAGCTGAAATGCGTTAAAGAAAAGCGCTTATGGGAGACAACTCATTGTTTTATTTCTGCAATTTTTCTTTTCTTTTTGAGTCAAGGAGTTGCTTACTTCTGTAACAATCCCTTTGTATCTTTATTTTATTGCATTGTTGTGCCAAGTATTGTCTCTAATAGGAAGATGATGCTAGATTTGGATTTCTGCGCAGGAACAGATTTCTGCTGTTCACCGTTTTAATTATGTAAAATCACAGAAACATTATTTAAATCTGAAATTTTTGAGCGTGATCCTCAGATATGTATGCATCTTTCGTTAGTTTAAAGTTTTTCGATCTGAGCAACGTAAGTGCCTCAAAAAAATTCGTCTTTGCTGACTGTTCTGTTTAGACAGATTCTGTCTTTTATTTTTCGCGTTCTCTCTTTTACTAGTGTTGAGTGGAATTCTTTTTTAGGGGAAGAGCTTCACATAATATCAGTGGAAGTAGCTAATGTTAAAAGTAACGGTCCTGTTTGTGTCCTTATAGAACATGTGAGTTTTTGATTGTGCACTAACCCTCTAATGAGAATTACTTTGAGTTTGATGTGGCGGAAGTTTTCAAGGGTCAAGAGAGAAGGATGATATAATGTGATCAACAAGAGTGAAGAGTTTAAGCTTGGGGATGCTCCCATGGATCACCCAGCAAATTTCAAGAAGACTCAAGCGTCTAAGTTTGGGGATGCCCAAGGCATCCCCTTCTTCATCAGCAACTTATCAGGTCATCTCTAGTGAAACTATATTTTAATTCTTTCACATCATTTGTGCTTTACTTGGAGCGTCTGTGTGCTTTTATTTTCTGTATTTTATTTTTCTTATGGTCAACTTGATTGGACACTAGCATTCTTGATTGGGAGAGAGACACGCTCCGCTTTTTCATATGAATACTCCTATTCTTCAGTTATACTTGTTGAGTATTCTTATCTAGCTATTGCTATGCTTTTAGCTCCTGTTTTTCATGCATCTGTTTTTCAGAGCTGTTAGTTCTTTTAAAGAAAGTACTCTCTTGCTTCACTTATAATTGTTTGGAGAGTTTATATTGAAATAAATTGATTGGTGTTTGGTTGGAACAGAAAATGTTGCATGTGGTAGATGGTATAATGGAAAAAGTTTACATATTCTTGTAGATCATTGTATTGGATAATTTGATACTTGTCAATTGTTTTGAGTTATCAAGTAGTTCATGTTTAAGCTTTTGTATCATGTAGTTAAAACCTATTAATGAAGAACTACCGTAAATCTCGTTGAAATTTGGTTTGCATGATTGGTATCTCTAAGGTCTAGATATTTTCTAGTAAAACGGTTTGGTTAACAAGGAAGACAGTGTAGACTCTTATAATGCTTGCAATATGTTTTCATATAAGCCTTGCTGTGTCGGTTGATATCCTGTGTTTGCTTCAAATAACCGTGCTAGCCTAAACTCTGTACTGAGAGGGAATGCTTCTCGTGCGTCCAAAACCTTGAGCCAAAATCCATGCCATCTGTGTCCACCATAACTACCTATATGTGGTATTTCCTTGCCATTCCAAGTAAATTTTTTATGTGCTACCTTTAAACTATTCAAACTTTATTACTCCTATTTTGTGTCAATGTTTACCAAGCTCATGAGGACGGGGTGGATGTCTTTATGTCAACTGTCAAACAGACTTTACCACCGGACTAGCGGCATATACATCCGTTTATCCACTAATTTTGCAAAAGAGCTGGCAAATGGGGTGCCTAATCCCAATTAATTACAACTTTAACCGCTTAATTCTCTTCACATTTTTGCCCTGATTTATCAGTCAAGTGATGGCCCTTCACGTAGTTCCCCCACAATGGCGCCAGAAAACAGTTGCTAGCCCCTTCGCGTGGTACCTGCGTGAAAAGTAAATGGGTTAGGTTGAGACTCCAAGTGCAGAGTGTATGTAGTAGTGGAAGACAGTTTTCCCCACGAGGGGTGACTCGAGGGTTTAATATCGAACTCTCGGGGAACCAGTATTTCAGGTGTTATCTCCTTATCCTTCTCTTGAGAACCTGCAACAAAATAAATTGTTTTGTGCCCTCAACCTCACCAAGTGGTTGTCAAGCACAAGGTGTGAGAATGATAATAAAATAATATATGCAAACAGTAGTAAATATGCAATGATGGTAAAATAAATATGCAAGGATGATGGTAGTAATGATAAATGATATTTTTGGGTTTTTTATGATGAATGCAAGATGTAAAAGTGTTTTTGTATTTTCGGATTTAATAATGGCAGCAAACAAAAGTGGTGATAAAAGTGTTGGAAAGGTGTTTCTTATGATTAAAAATGGACCGGGGTTCATGGTTTCACAAATGCACTCTCTCTTGATAACGTGGTAGACAATGGAACACTAAAATTAACATGTAAGATGGCAAGACATGGTTTGACAAGTTATTAATAATATGGGCATCACGTCCTAACATAGAGATCTCAAGTATAAGTTGTTCTCTCTCTTATGCTCCACCAAGATGCGAACTAAATCATAACACCTTAGTAATTAAGATAAATCAGAGCATAGCAATAAGTTCAATGACATGAAGTTAAAATAAGAACATGCTAGATCTAGTCATGGAGATAGTGGCCAAGGTCACATCCACTCTCCGGTAGCATGGTATTTTTGTTTATCCCTAGTGAGGCAACAAAGTAAGGTAGAAAACCCAAGTGGATCGCAGAACTTTCTCTCACGTTCACTGCACTAGCCACCCCCGTTACTCCAACTAATGCACACGTTCCCCCTCACATGCTCTCATAAACATGCTTGATCATGACAAGTAAATAAGAACGGGGTACATAATATGCATCTACTTTCATAACTGAAACAAAACCATTGCAATCTCAAACATGTATTAACTCATAATAAAGATCCACCACAAAGGAATTACATAGATGACCGTAATCATGTTCAGCAGCTCATACGGTACTAATTAGTGAAGCTCATAGAGAGGAGAGATACATAAGTTACTTCCACAAACCCATAGTCCAGGGGTGGACTACTCCCTCTTCATCATGGTGTCGGTGGAGATGTTGTTGGAGGGGAAGGAGACCACACCGGCAGCGCCCCGCCGGAGTTTTCCCCCTCCAATCTTCAGCTCCAGATCTCTGTTTCGTGGTTTCTGTGTTTCGGCGGCGCTCCCTTTCGCGAAAGCCCTGGGGGGTCTATATATAGTCGTTTTTAGGTCAAGACGAAGCTTCGGGAAGAAAGATCGACGGCAGCGGAGGCCCGAGGGCCAGGATGGGGGACCCCACGCGGTCAGGGAATCTGGCCGCGTGGGCCCACCCCTTTTGGCCTTCTGGTCTCCGTTTCTTCGATTCCTTTGCGCCTACGTTTCGTTCCTTCCAAAAAAGTGATCCCCGTAAAGTTTCAGGTCATTTGGACGTCGTTTGGGTCCCTGAAACATCAAAATATAGAAAAAGGGGTTTTCTGACAGCGCAGGGTTAATTCCAGAAAAATGGGGAGTTGTTAATTATCCCCAAAACTCAATATAAATCATGAATATAACCCTTATATGATGCAAATAACATGGAATAACATGTAATAAAATGTAAAGTTCATGTATGCATTTTACATGCATCAACATCCCCAAGCTTAACCCATGCTCGTCCCGAGTATGAAGGTGATAAAACTAACATGGACTTTGCATTTTAATACTATCAATGGATATCAAAGGTGATTACTATTGCTACATAGAGTCAAATGATTCATTCTTCAAAGGAATAACAATATGCAAGATAAATTATGAAGTGATATCAAATACTCAATGTAAAGATGTTCAATGATAAATTCACAAAGTGTAATATAGAAGAAAGTACTATGGACCAAATGTATGCATAATGAAAAGTAAAAACATCCTATGGTGGTCATAGAGTACTTCTTATGAAAACTGAATATAAAAGGTGGACACTTTGGATAGATAAATAAGTAGAGGTAAAGCATGAATAAGTTTCATCTAACTTCCAAACACTTCTACTTAAGTTAATGCTTGCAATGTGGTAGTCATTGGTGTGGAGCTCTCATTACCCCTATCATAGCATCTTGAATGATTAATGTTTAAAGTGAAAGCAAATATGAGTGGTGTGCTTGACAATGTATTGGTTGAATGTCTCATGTCCCTTGAATACAAGTACCTACACCATGTGTTACTCACTTTGGTCCACAAAGTAAATTCAAATAAAGGTCATTGCAAGTAATAATAGTATCATCAAGAACTGCACTGGGGTACCTCTTGCCCCTTGACATGAACAAGCCCATGTCAAAACAACAAGACAAACAGACAATGAACAATCTCAGCACTCTTTTATTTACTATGGGTATAGCTTTTTATTATGAGGTGCATCACTGAATGAACATTATGGTTATGCTGTAAATTTCCACCATGAATGATGCATGGCTTAGATTAGCGGCCCAGGCATTTCTCTAACCATTTATACAAACTCTTTGAACTTACTAAGTATCCACATTCATTTCACCCATGATAGGCATCCATAAACAAAAGTACATGACATCAACTAAATATAAATAAGTGCAATGTTGAAAGCTTGCCATGTGACAGCACATATGGGCTAACTCCCAACCAAAACAATTGTCAAGCCCACAACTTCATAATTTTAATCACAATGGTTCATGCTTATTAAATGCAATAAAAGTAAATTGTGCATCAAGTTCGTGAGAGCTTTTAACCAATTTTTCCCATGACAATCAATAACATAAGCATTTAAATTCAGAAATGTAGATAACACAATATAACATGATAAACATACTTGGAATAGCATAAAGCTAATAGGTAGATATGGTGGACTCACTGGAAAAACTTTGGTTGAAGGTGTTGGGAAACAAGCTTTTTACTTGTTGTAATTTTTGGGCTAGCAATAGGGAGAAAGTTGACCATCTAAATGCATGCATAAGTGTCCATAGAACTAATCAATCCATGTTAAACCAAGTAAAGTTAAAATTCAACATCTAAACATGGTAAAAGATAGCTCTTGACAACACACTTGCAAATTAACATTCATTCAAAGCACATGAATTATGCAACTATATGTATCTTTTAAAATCAACTCAAACATCCCTATCCCAATATATTTAATAGCATCCAACATAATTCAACCCAAACTTCCAGTAGCTCTCTCATATATAAATGATAGTGGTGGTCTTAGAAAATAATCAAACCGAAATAACAAAAGCAAAAAAAACAGACGCTCCAAGTTTATACGATAAAGTGCTTTGATCGAAAAACAGAAGTTAGACGTGTGCAAACCGAGAGTGTGTTGGTCAGTGGGGTTGTCTTGACATCCCCAAGCTTATGGTCTTCACCATCCTTGGATAGCTCTTGGTGCAGCTCCTCTAATCCCTGTGAAAAAACTTCAAAACACCGTTTCTCCCATTTCTTTTCTGTGGGGTGATATTAGTAGTGATAAACAAATAGGTTCCTTGCTGCATAAAATCCTTAGGCAAAAATTCATATGAATGTCCAGAGAGTATATAATGTTGTATGCCTACTCATAAACTCAATTGAATCAAAAAGATTCAAGCAAAAAGCTCAAAGAATGCATCAAACAATATCAAGACAGAATCTGTCCAGAAAAACAGCAGCAGCAAAACGCATTTTTCTACCCTACTTAAACTCGTCAGAAAAATCTGAAAAAATCACGTATACAGAGGATGAAAAGTTGAAGCTACAGTTCAAATTACAGCTCAATCGGAGTTACAGATAAAAAATGAAAAATCAAACCGTGCACAGACTTCGTGCAGGCAGAAAACTCTCCGAAAATGAATAGCAACTTTTCAAACCCAAAATAGGTAAAACTTGGTTCTTTATTAAAAATCCCAGAAACAAAACTAACAAACTACTCTCTTGTTACAGCAAGAGGACTCAAAGAAAATCTCAAACAAAAACAACCGGGTTGCCTCCCGTAAAGCGCTTTCTTTATAGCCATATAGCTAGGCTTACTTACTTGATAATCAAAGGGGACGTAGCTCATGAGGGAGCTTGAACCTTGGTGTGTCCCTCTTCCTTGGGAAGTGTTCCATGCTCTTCTTGTGTGGAAACTGAAACTTCACATTCCCTTCCTTTGAATCAATAATGGCACCTGTAGTACGAAGAAAAGGTCTTCCCAAAATAATAGGACTAGAGGTTTTATTCCCCATGTCCATGATTAGAAAATCAACAGGCACAAAAGTCATGTGTAACTCTACCATAACATCACTTACTTTTCCTAGAGCATGTCTAATGGAATCATCAGCAAGTGCAAGTTCAATAGAGCATTTCTCAATATTTTTAAGTTCAAGGACTTCATATAGTTCTTTAGATAATATAGAGACACTAGATCCTAGATCAAGTATAGCATGGTGTGTCTCTTTTCCAATGGTTACTAGTACTTTGGGATCCAGATATCCCCAAGCTTAGGTGGTATCATAGCTTCTTGATTGTACCTAGCAATCTTTTCTTTTAAGACATGATTAGCAATATAGGAACCAAAACCAGCCTGGTTAATATTAACAGAAGGATCACTTGCAAATTTTTGTAAGATAGAAATTAATTCATGCAAGCTACACTTCTCTAAATCAACAAATGGTTCCTTAACTTCACTAAGCATTTTAACTTCCTCAACTTTTTTATCTCTATTATATAGATTAAATAATTCATAACGGTCATCAAACACATCTTCAGGTACTTGAGCTTTTTCTAAACTTTCTTTAATTTTTACTTCCAATATCAAGCCATCAAGTAGAATGTAAGCATCAGCAATAGTAGTATTTATGAAAGAACCCTTACATTCATTGTCTAAAAAGAGTTTAGAAGTTTCAGACAATCCTTTATAAAATATGTGCATGAGCATCCAATCTCTAATACCATGTTCCATTCCATAAGCTATACCTCTAAACCTTTCCCAAGTTTTAACCAAGGTTTCTTCCTTATTTTGTTTAAAGGTGATAACTATTTCTCTCATATTATAAACCATGGCTGAAAAACAAAACCTCTCAATGAAAGCAGCTTTCAAATTAAACCAATTGCTAAAATTCCCAGGTGGCCATTTTAATATCCAATCTAGAGCTTTTCCAGCCAAGGAATAAGGAAAAAGCTTTACTTTGATCACATTAGCATTGGCATGAATCAGGTTTAATTCTTTGCATCTTTCATTAAATTTACTAAGATGTTGAAGAGCATCTTCTTTCGGTTTCCCAGAAAAACGATTTTCAAAAATCAATTTAGTGACATTAGGATCTATCTCAAATTCTTTAACAGGGAAATTCCTATCTTGAGGAAAATTCTTAACACTAAATGGCCAAAAAGTTCTTTTCTCCATTGAGCAAGTTTTTATGTGTTTTTAATTTTTTATGCAAAACTGAAAGTAAAATGACACTAATGCAACTCGAAATAACAAATGCAACACAAAAATGCAAAACTGAATATAAATATGCAAACCGAAATATAAAGATGATATGCAAGACAAGAACAAAACAAAATAAAATGATTGTAGGTAAAGATGGATAAGATGATGCTCACGTAGGTGCAACTCCCCAAGCTTAGGTTGTTACACAAGTTGGTGATGAAGTTGACTTGATGTGAGTGATCCTTGGATAAACCTTTCAGCTATGGTTCCCCGGCAACGGCGCCAGAAAACGTCTTGATGGCCCTTCACGTAGTTACCCCACAACGGCGCCAGAAAACAGTTGCTAGCCCCTTCGCGTGGTACCTGCGTGAAAAGTAAATGGGTTAGGTTGAGACTCCAAGTGCAGAGTGTATGTAGTAGTGGAAGACAGTTTTCCCCACGAGGGGTGACTCGAGGGTTTAATATCGAACTCTCGGGGAACCAGTATTTCAGGTGTTATCTCCTTATCCTTCTCTTGAGAACCTGCAACAAAATAAATTGTTTTGTGCCCTCAACCTCACCAAGTGGTTGTCAAGCACAAGGTGTGAGAATGATAATAAAATAATATGCAATGCAAACATAGTAAATATGCAATGATGGTAAATAAATATGCAAGGATGATGGTAGTAATGATAAATGATATTTTTGGGTTTTTTATGATGAATGCAAGATGTAAAAGTGTTTTTGTATTTTCGGATTTAATAATGGCAGCAAACAAAAGTGGTGATAAAAGTGTTGGAAAGGTGTTTCTTATGATTAAAAATGGACCGGGGTTCATGGTTTCACAAATGCACTCTCTCTTGATAACGTGGTAGACAATGGAACACTAAAATTAACATGTAAGATGGCAAGACATGGTTTGACAAGTTATTAATAATATGGGCATCACGTCCTAACATAGAGATCTCAAGTATAAGTTGTTCTCTCTCTTATGCTCCACCAAGATGCGAACTAAATCATAACACCTTAGTAATTAAGATAAATCAGAGCATAGCAATAAGTTCAATGACATGAAGTTAAAATAAGAACATGCTAGATCTAGTCATGGAGATAGTGGCCAAGGTCACATCCACTCTCCGGTAGCATGGTATTTTTGTTTATCCCTAGTGAGGCAACAAAGTAAGGTAGAAAACCCAAGTGGATCGCAGAACTTTCTCTCACGTTCACTGCACTAGCCACCCCCGTTACTCCAACTAATGCACACGTTCCCCCTCACATGCTCTCATAAACATGCTTGATCATGACAAGTAAATAAGAACGGGGTACATAATATGCATCTACTTTCATAACTGAAACAAAACCATTGCAATCTCAAACATGTATTAACTCATAATAAAGATCCACCACAAAGGAATTACATAGATGACCGTAATCATGTTCAGCAGCTCATACGGTACTAATTAGTGAAGCTCATAGAGAGGAGAGATACATAAGTTACTTCCACAAACCCATAGTCCAGGGTGGACTACTCCCTCTTCATCATGGTGTCGGTGGAGATGTTGTTGGAGGGGAAGGAGACCACACCGGCAGCGCCCCGCCGGAGTTTTCCCCCTCCAATCTTCAGCTCCAGATCTCTGTTTCGTGGTTTCTGTGTTTCTGCGGCGCTCCCTTTCGCGAAAGCCCTGGGGGGTCTATATATAGTCGTTTTTAGGTCAAGACGAAGCTTCGGGAAGAAAGATCGACGGCAGCGGAGGCCCGAGGGCCAGGATGGGGGACCCCACGCGGCAGGGAATCTGGCCGCGTGGGCCCACCCCTTTTGGCCTTCTGGTCTCCGTTTCTTCGATTCCTTTGCGCCTACGTTTCGTTCCTTCCAAAAAAGATCCCCGTAAAGTTTCAGGTCATTTGGACGTCGTTTGGGTCCCTGAAACATCAAAATATAGAAAAAGGGGTTTTCTGACAGCGCAGGGTTAATTCCAGAAAAATGGGGAGTTGTTAATTATCCCCAAAACTTAATATAAATCATGAATATAACCCTTATATGATGCAAATAACATGGAATAACATGTAATAAAATGTAAAGTTCATGTATGCATTTTACATGCATCATCAAGCAATGACAAACAGTGAAATATCTGCATGTGTAAACAAAAGAGAAAGAGGGATGATCTGCCTTGTTGGTAGAAATAACGTCCTTCATGGAAGCCGCTCTTAAAAGTCTGGTTGGCAGGGGTCATATTGTACTTTTCATTTTCTGATACGTTGACAATTAACAAAAACCTCTCAAAACTTATTTTTACTCTCTTTATGATTTCAAAAACTTAAAAAGGTCTAGCACATGATTTAATCCCTGCTTCCCTCTGCGAAGGGCCTTTCTTTTACTTTTATGTTGAGTTAGTTTACCTACTTCTTTCTATCTTAGAAGCAAACACTAGTGTCAACTTTGGTGCAACAATTTTTATATGCTCGTATATTGCACTTATTATATGCTTTGTGTTGACAAATATCCATGAGATATATATGTTGAAAGTTGAAAGCAATTGCTGAAACTTAAGTCTTCCTTTGTGTTGGTTAAATACCTTTTACTTAGAATCTATTGCTTTATGAGTTAACTCTTATGCAAAACTCCTTGATGCTTGTCTCGAAAGTACTATTCATGAAAAGTTTTTTCTTATATGATTCAGTTGTTTGCTCATTATCTACTTGCTAGCAAACTATAGACCATTGACCTGGATCACTTCATTCATAACATGTGCTTTACAATATTATTTGATCAAGATTATGATTGTAGCATGTCACTTCAGAAATTATTTTGTTTTTATCGTTTTACCTACTCGAGGACGAGTAGAACTAAGCTTGGGGATGCTTGATACGTCTCAAACGTATCTACAATTTCTGATGTTCCATGTTGATATTATACCAATTGTTACATATTTTATATACACTTCATAACATTTTTATGCATTTTCTGGGACTAACCTAATAACAAGATGCCACAGTGCCAGTTCCTGTTTTCTGCTGTTTTTGTATTCCAGAAAAACTAGTCTGGAAATATTCTCGGAATTGGACGAAACTTGGACAGAACCTCCTATTTTTCCAACACGAAGACGGAGTCCAGAGGAGAGACGGAGGAGGGCTACGTGGCACCCACACCATGGGGCCGCACGGGCCACCCCTGCCGCGTCGTGGAGTGGTGTGGGGCCCTCGTGGCTCCGCAGCCGCCGCCCTTTCGCCTATTTATTCTTCTCGACGCAAAAACCCTAAATACCCGAGCCATTATCCACGAAAACTTCCAGAGACGCCGCCGCCATCAACCCTAGCTCGGGAGGGTTCAGAACCTCTTTCCGGCACCCGGCCGGAGAGGGGAATCATCACCGGAGGGCTCTACATCACCATGCCTGCCTCCGGAGTGATGCGTGAGTAGTTCATCCTTGGACTACGGGTCCATGGCAGTTGCTAGATGGTTGTCTCTCCACTTTATGCTATCATGTTTAGATCTTGTGAGCTGCCTATCATGATCAAGATCATCTTATTGTAATGCTACATATTGTGTTTGCTGGGATCCGATGAATATTGAATACTATGTCAAGTTGATTATCAATCTATCATATATGTTATTTATGATCTTGCATGCTTTCCGTTACTAGTAGATGCTTTGGCCAAGTAGATGCTTCTAACTCTAAGAGTGAGTATTTATGCTTGATAGTGGGTTCATGCCTCCGGTAATCTGGGAGAGTGACAATAACTTCTAAGATTGTGGATGTGCTGTTACCACTAGGGATAAAATAACCGATGCTTAGCTTAAGGGTACGCCGTTAGGTCTAATGCATTTGTTTACATTACGCACATTACTTAATGCAATTATCCGTTGCTTGCAACTTAATACCAACGGGGAACTCGGTATGACAACCTGGCGGTGGATTATTAGTCATAGACGCTGTTGGATAACGGTCTATGTATTTTGTCGTAATGCCCACATGAATATCATAGTAATCATCATGTCATATATATGCATTGTCATGCGCTCAATATTTTGTCAATTGCCAGCTATAATTTGTTCACCCAGCATGTTAGTTATCTTTTATGGAGAGACACCACTAGTGAACTGTGGACTCCGGTCCATTCTTTTACACTGATAATACAACCAACTGCAAACACTGTTCCTTTTCATTCTCTGCAATTTATTACTTTTTTCCACACCATACGTTTAATCCTTTGTTTTCAGCAAGCCGGTGAGATTGACAACCTCACTGTTTCGTTGGGGCAAAGTAGTCTGATTGTGTTGTGTGCAGATTCCACGTTGGTGCCTGATTCCCTGGTATTGCGCCGTGTCATATTCCACCACCAACAACCTTCCGAAGTGATTTCTTGCTCCTACAGGTTCGATTAAACCTTTGTTTCATACTGAGGGAAAACTGCTGCTACACTGCATCATACCTTCCTCTTGGTGTCTCCCAACGAACGTGTGATCCACGCAATCAGGTACCTAAAATCAAGCAATGATTTCTTGTAGGACTATGCTTCCGGTGGGTCGAAATGTGTGGTTAATAGTGGATGCACTAGTCATATGACCGGAAGTAAGGAGATCATGACGGAGTTGGGACCAAATATAAATCACTCAACCGTCTCTTATGGAGAAAAATCAAAAGCGGAGGTAAAGGGCCTTGGCAAGGTGGTAGTTGCAAAGGCACTAGTAGGGAAGTGCCTTTCTATGGATCCACTATCTGTGGCGCATCATAAAGGCCATGCGCCACAAAAACATTTCAGTGGCGCATCATGCCAAGTGCGCCACAAAATACTGTGGCGCATGCAAGCTGGCATGCGCCACAGAAATATGGTGGGTCCCGCCTCCACAAAAATCTGGTGACATTTCTGTGGCGCATCCAGCCTAGTGCGCCACAGATAGGTGGTGGGCCCCACCAATATGATTTCCTGGGTGCTTATTCTGTGGCGCACGGTTATGGATGCGCCACTGAAAATAAAATGTCTGTGGCGCATCCCCACTAGTGCGCCACAGAATTAGAAACTTCTGTGGCGCATCCCACCGCAGATGCGCCACAGATATATTTCCCCCCGCAGATGGGCCTTCCCTTCTTTCTCTTCTCCACTAGCGCCCGAGCCCACCGCACACACTCACTCGATCTCTCTCGCCCGCGCTCGACACCCTCGCCGCACCACCACCGAACCCACTCGCCGCCGCCGGCCGCCCCAGCCCAACCCACGCCACGCCGCGCTCGGACCGCCACCCACGCCACGCCGTGCTCGGACCCGGCCGCGCCACGACCTCGGACCCGTCCGCCCGCGCGGCACCTCGACGCCGGCGCCCACGACGAGCACCTCCACCGCCATCCGCCCATCCGCGCCCACGAAGAGCACCTCCACCGCCGTCTGCCACCTGCGCCTCCCTTCCCTCCCCGAGGTGCTGCCCATCTCTCCCTCTCCTCCTTCCCCTACCTCTAGGTGTTTGCTAAAATTCCAAACCCAAGCCCAATTTGTTAGTGTTAGTTGCTAGAAATCCCAAGCTGCACCCAATTTGTTAGTGTTAGTTGCTGCTAGGTTTGTGTTAGGTTAGTTGCTAGGTTAGTGTTAGGTTCGTGTTAGGTTAGTGTTAGGTTAGTTGCTAGGTTAGTGTTAGGTTAGATGAAAAATTTGAGCTTTAAGGTGTTTAAACATGGCTAGGTTAGTGTTAGTTGCTAGGTTAGTGTTAGGTTAGTACATAAAAAAATTGGAGATGAAAAATTTGAGTTTTAAGGTGTTTAAACATATGGTCACTGTTTAAACATGGCTTTAAAACTGACTTGAATTAAGGTGTTTGAAGTTTTCAAAAACTATTTTTGAGCTTTCTCATGATGTAATAATATAGTGCAATAGATCCATGAAGGTACATTGTAAATAGGATCAAGATTTCATAACTTTATAAGCCTCCAAAGTTTGTACTTTTTAACTGTCTTGAAGATGCATTTTTAGTTGGAATTGGCTTTTAGTAATAACATTAGTGAACATTGCTTCAACTAATCTCCTCCCCTGATTTTTTATTCATCTTTTTATCCATATTGTTGTGTTGTACATCTTCTTTTTATCCTTTTACCCATGTTCTTGTATATGTACTATAGGCCGATGATTTAAACTATGTCATGTTAAAGGGAAAAGAGTATCTACAATACCTTGTACTATATACAATTTGAGTGCTTGTATTAGAACATGGTCTTGTAGGTACTCTTTTTGCCTTGTTTTGGCAATGATATATGAGGCTTCTATTGTATTACACCGATGACTCTGATTCACAGTATAGCTAGGTTGACTCTGAGCCTGAGCATGACCGAACCTATAGAACGAATGTAAAAAATGGGTCAAAGATCGACGGCGTCGCACCGTCGGTCTGTAGTTTCTGTCAAGCTCAGGCTCAGGGCCACGCTACTGTTCTCTGAATCAGAGTCATCGCTGTGAAACATCATTTCATAGGATAGCTAGGTTGACTCTTACACTTGGAAGTTCCGACACTTGGAAGTTCTTGATGTGCACTCTTCATATGAGGCACCTTTTTATGTATGATCTTTGCTATTGGTACCCCGATCGAGAAGTTGTGTGTGCTTGTGTTGATCTGTGCTACCACGACCATCGTGTCGTGGTTGTTTGTGCTCCGACCATCGTGTCGTGGAGATGCCGGCCGGAGATGTGGATTTTTTGTGAAATGTCTGCAGGTACCCCGAGAGGCCCTTGAGTTTGCCGGAACGTCGATTAACTTCCGTTACGGCAAATTCGGGTACTCCAATGTCCCTTTTTTAGCAAAGGTCATGCCAAAAAATTTCGTGAATTTTGGCATCACTTTGCTAAAAATAGGACATATGATTTGTGAAATGTCTGCAGGTACCCATGAGGCCCTTGAGTTTGCCGGAACGTCGATTAACTTCCGTTCCGGCAAATTCGGGTACTCCATATGTCCCTTTTTTAGCAAAGGTCATGCCAAATTTTTTCGTGAATTTTGGCATGACTTTGCTAAAAATAGGACATATAGTTGTGTAGCTTAGATTGTAATAATTTTAGTTGTGTTCATTGTTGGTTTATATTGTGTAATTTTCACATTGCTAAAAATGAGTTTGAAAATTGTGTTATTTGATAGTTGCTATGAATTTGTACTTTATTTAAATTTGCTTGCTACTTAAAAATTGTGTTTTTAGTTTATTGTTCTCGGCGACGATGTCACTGTTGGACCAGAGGGGCGATGTCCGCGACTGGACTCCGCCGGGCTGGCACTGGGAGGTGCTACCTTCCGGGACGCGTATCTTGGTGAGGAATCCGGGTGACGTCGTCGACCCGGATCTTCTTTGGTGGCGGTCGTGTGGGCCATGCTCGGTGCAGAGGGAGCCGGCCCCCGAGGAGGTGGTACGTCGCCGTATCAGGGAGGAGGACGAGCACGTCCGTCGCTACATGACTTTGTTGGATAGGCAGTACAACAATGGATGGTCGTTTCTTCAGAGGGTTCCTCGTCACGTGAGCTATGACCCTGTGAGGGTTCCTTATCTTTGGATGCGCAGCGCCCGCGGCTCAGCACCCCGCGGCTCAGGACCCGGTCGAAGTTAGTTTCAGAGGTTCATGCATGGGAGAGGAGATGTATTAGTGATATTATTCGCGATGTATTAGGGTTAAATAAAAATGGACCAAATTATTCATGGGATCAAGATGTATTAGTTATACTTATGCATATTTGATCAATGTCCCTACATGCATGAATATAATTTTGGCATGACTTTGCTAAAAATAATTTTAGTTCTGTTCATTGGTTTATATTGTGTAATTTCCACATTGTGTAGTTTGTAGTATATAGTTGTGTAGTTTTTTGATTCTAATGAATTTGTTTTTAATATGTTTTAGTTTCACGGAATGGCCGGGTTTAAGGGTGTGAGGGCGTGCTATAGGAAGAAGCTTGGTCGGTACGTGTATGGATGTCAGATCCATATCAACAAGAGGAAGCACTGGGCTGGGCAGTTTAATACAGCGGAGGAGGCGGCGCGCCTATGATTATTTCGCCGTACACGAGTACGGTGATAAGAAGAAAGATAAGGATCTGAACTACCCAGCGGATCGCCACCGTGTGAATGAGTTCATACCGGATGGGATCAGACAGGTGGAAATGGCCAAGGAGATGGAGCACAGGTTGGCTGAGGCGCAGATCGCACGTCGCAACGCACGCCCCCAGGACGACCCGTATGTGAGGCATCTCCTGCAGAACGAGCCAAACTTGATGTCCTACCAGCAGTTCGGCACTAGTCCTTTTGACGGTGCTGGTCCTTCGTACGGAACCGGTCCTTCCCACGGCGCCGGTCCTACTGACGACGACATCACTTCTCTTGGGATCTGGGCGGAGGAGGAGGAGCAGCAGGAGGAGGAGCAGCAGGAGGAGGAATGGGAGAAGGACTGGGATTCCGACTCTGAGCAGCGGCGGCAGAAGCGGCAGCAGGCGCTGGAGGAGCGGCAGCAGCAGCGGCACCAGGAGTGGCAGGAGTTGGAGCAGCAGCTACTGCGGATGTTCGGGCCGCCGAACCCCGATGCTTATCACCGCAGCGACCCTAGGCACTGGGTCGAGATGAATAGGCGGGACGGCATACCTCCGTTCCGCACTCTTTCGGGTCAGCCGTGGGGAGCGAGGACACTGATGACACCGCAGATCCGATGTTCTGGGCTCAGATGAATAGGGACGACGACCCATAGAGCGACTTGTCCACTTCTTTCCGTACTATGTTTTATGTTGACTTGTCCACTTATCTATGTAGACTGATGTTCCACTGTACTTGGTTAAGACTAATGTTTTATCTGTCTAAGTGATGTGATGACATATTTATCTGTCTGTTTTAATACCGTGTCAAAATATATTACTGTTTCTATTATTTTCTGTATAAATACTGTAATATACCTGTATTATTGTCAAATACAGCAAATAATCGATAATACAGCAAATAATCGATATATATACAGCAAATAATTTAGTGGCGCACGGTAAATAATTTTGTGGCGCACCATATTCTGTGGCGCACGAACAAAGTGCGCCACATATACATTATTGTCGAATAGAGCAAATAATCGAAATTCTTTCTGTGGCGCATGGAACATAATTTAGTGGCGCACTCTGGAGGCGCGTCACAAAATTGTATACTTTCTGTGGCGCATGGTTCCGTGCGCCACAGAAATAATATTTTTGTGGCGAGATTCTGTGGCGCACCGCCCATGCGCCACGGAAACAGTTTTTGGTGCGCCACAGAAAGGCACTTCCCTACTAGTGAGGATATCACCCTTTTAAATGTCATGCTTGTCGAGTCCCTCGGTTATAATTTAATGTCCGTTCGTGCACTTAATAAGATGAACTTTGATGTCCATTTTACTATTGATATGGTGGTACTCTTGAGGAGAAGACTCTAAAGGTCATGTTCGTTGGGTATGTTGAAAATGAGTTGTTTGTGGTGGACTTTTCGGAGTCAACCAACACTAAAGCAATATGCCTATTCGGAAAGGCCGACGTGGGGTGGTTGTGGCATCGCCGCTTGTCCCATGTCAACATGAGAACTTTGCAAAGTCTTCACAAGGGTGGCCACATTCTTGGACTAAAAGACAATGTTTCTTTTTCTAGATATCGTCTTTGCAGGGATTGTGTTGAAGGAAAGATGCATGATTCTCTCCATCCAAGCAAGACCATCATTTCATCAAAGAGGATATTGGAACTTCTTCATGTTGATCTCTTTGGTGCCGTCCCTCAGCCGAGTCTTGGTGGGAAGAAGTATTGTTTGGTGATTGTTGATGACTATTCAAGATTTACTTGGGTTTATTTCTTCAAGTCGAAGGATGAGACTCAACAAGCCGTCATCGATTTCTCCAATGAAGTTCAACGTCAACAGAATGTTCCCATATTGGCCATTAGGAGTAACAATGGCTCCGAGTTCAAGAACTACACCCTAAATGAGTTTCTTAGTGAATAGGGAATTCGTCATCAATATTCCGCTGCATATACCCCTCAACAAAATGGTGTAGCCGAGAGGGAGAACCAGACCCTTATGGATATGCAAGATCCATGTTGGCGGAGTTTAAGTCTCCACTCTTCTTGTGGGCCGAGGCCATCTCCACGGCGTGTCATTCATCAAACCGGTTATTCTTTCGCAAAGGCAAGAAGCTAACACCTTATGAGATGCTCACCGCAACAAGCCCAATGTCTCCTACTACCGAGTATTTGGTTGTAAGTGTTTCTATAAATCAAAGGTGTTCGTTTGTAAATTTGAGTCTAAAGCTTTAGAGGGTATTTTTGTTGGTTACGGTGCCGAATCTCACACATATAGAATCTACGAAAATCCTCCGGGAGAGTTGTGGAATCTTGTAGTGTGAAGTTCGATGAGAATGACGGCTCCCAAGTGGCGCAATTTCATGTTTGTGATGTAGATAATGAGGAACCTCAAGATGCAATAAGAAGGATGGGCGTTGGTTTCTATCGCCCCATTGAGATTCATCACGAGCCTCCTCAAGCAAGTCCAAGCTCCACTCAAGTGGAGACCTCATCATCACAAGTTGAACCGGCGCCTACCATGGAAGCAAATGATGCACCAACCCAAGAATAAGTTCAAGACCCTCCTCATGTTGACCAAGTTGCTATGCAAGAACCAAGTTCTCCAATCATTGATGCTAGCCAAGGTCAAGACCAAGATCAACCCTCCCTTCTATTGTTGAAGATGTGCTCAATGATGATCAAGGTCAACATTCCGGTCAAGACGGGGACTCAAATGATCAAGTGATACCTCCAAGATCCAATCGAGATATCGAATCCCGTCGCAAAACAAGAGTTGCAAGAGATTTGGAAATCAAGAGTCATAAGCTAGAAGCAATTATTGGTGATCTAAATAGCAAGGTTACCACAAGGCGTCAATTGGCAAGCTTTAGTGAGCATCTAGCTCACATCTCCATGGTGGAACTAGAGAAAGTATTTGAAGCACTTGAAGATCCAAATTGGTTGAATGCCATGCATGAAGAGCTCAACAACTTCGAGCGCAACAAGGTGTGGAAGTTAGTTGAGAAGCCAAAGGAGTGCCGCAATGTTATAGGCACTAAGTGGATTTTCAAGAACAAGCAAGATGAGCATGGAATGGTTGTAAGGAACAAGGCAAGATTGGTTGCACAAGGGTATTCTCAAGTTGAAGGCATTGATTTTGGAGAGACTTATGCACCCGTGGCTCGCCTTGAGTCCATCCGTATCCTCCTTGCATATGCATCACATCATAACTTTAAATTACAACAAATGGATGTGAAAAGTGTTTCTTAATGGTCCTTTAAAGGAGTTGGTATATGTTAAGCAACCACCGGGTTTCGAGGATCCCAAGTTCCCTAACCATGTCTACAAGCTCGATAAGGCGCTCTATGGACTTAAACAAGCTCCACGTGTGTGGTATGAGCACCTTAGAGAGCTTCTAGTAGACGTGGATTTGAGGTTGGGAAAATCGATCCCACTCTCTTTACTAAGAGGGTTAAAGGGGAGCTTTTCATATGCCAACTTTATGTTGATGATATTATCTTTGGCTCATCTAACAAAGCTTTCAATGATGAATTTTCAAAGCTTATGACCGATAGGTTTGAGATGTCTATGATGGGGAGTTGAAGTTCTTTCTTGGTTTTGAGATCAAGCAATTGAATGAAGGGACTTTCATCTCTCAAGCCAAATATACCCAAGACATGCTCAAGAGATTTGATATGCAAGATGCTAAAGGGAAGCACTATCCTATGGACACCAAATGTCATCTACAACTTAACCCAAAGGGTATAGATGTCGATCAAAAGGTATACCGTTCCATGATTGGTTCTTTGCTCTATCTTTGTGCATCTAGACCCGATATTGTGTTGAGTGTAGGGGTATGTGCAAGGTATCAAGCCGCTCCTAAAGAAAGCCACATGATGGCGGTCAAAAGAATCCTTCGATATTTGGTTCATACCCCAAAGTTTGGTTTGTGGTATCCAAAGGGCTCAACTTTCTCTCTCTGTGGGTACACGGACTCGGATTGGGCCGGTGATCATGATGATAGGAAATCAACTTCCGGGGCATGCCAATTTCTTGGTAGGTCCTTGGTGAGTTGGTCTTCTAAGAAGCAAAATTGTATATCTCTCTCCACCGCCGAAGCCGAGTATGTGGCGGCCGCTAGTGCATGCACTCAATTGGTATGGATGAGGCAAACTTTAAAGGAATACGGTGTCAATTGTGACAAAGTGCCTCTTTTGTGTGACAATGAAAGTGCTATCAAGATCGCCCACAACCCGGTGCAACATTCAAGAAGCATATTGAGATTCGTCATCATTTTATTCGAGATCATGTTGCCCGAGGTGATATTGAGCTAGGCTATATTCCCACAAGAGATCAACTTGCCGATATATTCACGAAGCCACTTGATGAAGCAAGGTTCACTTTCTTGAGGAATGAGCTAAATATCGTGGATTCAACGAGCTTGACTTGATTATCTTGCATATACACCTATATTTTGACTATGTATTTGGTTTAGGTGTAGGAATGGACATAGGGGGAGTACGGTCCTAATACATTAGACTATCCCTCCCCCATTATGACGATAGCAAGACCTCATTGGCCTCTCTACTTTCATTTGTTGAAATTGTGAGCTTAAAATGACGAGTGTTGGTTGTGAACCCAAGATATATCTTCACGGTGTCACGCCATAAACTCATACATGGTGGCCTAGGCCACAGCCCTCTTCTTTGTGAAGTGTTGGTTCTTATTTGGGTTTTATTGAAGTACATTTTGATTTATTTGCCTACTCGTCGATTTTATGGAAAACACACTCACCCTTGGCATTTTATTCGTTTGATTCTTGCAAGCGTAAGTGTGAAGTACCATTACCAGTTTGGAACTCTCATCCTAAGCCTACCTTGCCCGCAAAACATCTTCTTCTTGTGCACACAAGTCCAGCTGTTGCATCTTGGTTTGGGCTCCTGCAGGCCCCAGATTATTCAGGCTTCAGGGCCGGAATATCCGGGGGGCGGAATATTTGGCCCAAGTGGTGATTCGCCAGTTACAAGAGGGAATCGGGGCGAGGGACTCACCCGAGCTCTCTCATTCACCCCCGACCCCTCTCTCTCCCTCACAGGCGCCGCCTGTAGCCGCCCCACCTCGCCGGAGCCACTTCCGGCCGTCGGAATATTCGGCCCCCTGCCGGATCTACTTCCTCTCCGCTCCGGGCACCCTCTCCTCCAAGCTATTCCTCAAATGGATGAGGGTAACTTCTAGATCTTGGGTGCTAGTCACCTAGTTTTTTGTGGAGTTATTTTTTTTGCAAAACTTGGAGTAGATGCTGCCATTGATCCCTCCTGCTCTCTAGATACACTAGTTTTGATTCCTCTGTGCTCGATCTACTCTAGACCTAGATGTAATCAGATTCTGAAAAAAAATCTGTCAGGCCGGATTATCCGCCCCCCTCAGGGCCGGAATATCCGGTTTTGATAGTGCCATTTTTTCTTGCCTGATTATTCTAGGGCTGAGTAGTACTGACCTTGGGTATCCTCTCTAATGTGTTTAGCATCCTCCTCTGTGGCTTGTGTGTGCACTCATCTTTGCTACCCTTTCTTATTCTCTTTCACACGTGGTTCGAGCAATTCTCCTCAGAGGTACCGGAGACGTCGTCTTGTCAAAAATGGCCAGGGAGTGTTTGAGGATGAAAATGTGTTGAAACAGCGAGAAGATGAGAGGCAGCGAGAGCTTGCCAAGTCTGTGAAAGCAGACAAGAAGAGAAAGGGCAAGGCCACTCGTCCAAACTACAAGTTAATGAACAGCATTGAGTATTCAGCTTTGAGGCGGGTGACTGGTTTGAGGATGAGGAGCAGGATGAAGACAAAAATTTCTGGTGCACAACTCAGCTCTGTGTTTACAAGGATGTTTACCTCTCTATGTCAAAGCCACTTCGTCCTATGCAACCTTTCGACATGAATTTTCTCAAGGCCAAGGATGACTTTTCTGAGGCTGTGTATGTGACTGAACAGTTGGGACTGCATCACCTCATGTCTCTCTAATGTGATTACAACCCCACCATTCTTCCGCGGTTCTTTGCCACTCTTGTCATGAAGGGTGATGAATTGATGATACACGCACCATGAAGTGGATGACTGGTAGTATCCAGTGTGAGGTGACCTTTTATGATTTTGCTAGGGTGCTGGTTACCCCTTTGCGGGAGAGGACGTGTGAAAGGATCGTATGACACCTAGAGGGGGGTGAATAGGTGCTACTCCAATTTCAGTACTTTTTCAAATTAGTCTTGACACCAAAGATAAATTCTCTAGATATGCAACTACGGTGAATTTATCTAGATGACAAACTAGCAACTAAGTAAAAGCTATAAACAAGGATAGAGGTAACCGAAGTGAAAGCACGCGGAGACACGGATGTATTGCCGAGTTCCTCCTTTTTAGGGGAGTACGTCTCGTTGGAGAGGTGTGAGCTACCACAAAGGTCAACTCAATAGCCACAAAGGATTCACCTTCTTCTCCGATGAACCGCACCACAAAGGTTTGGTTCACCTTCAACTATCGGAAACCTTCAAGGCGGAGTCCGGAGCCTTTACAACAACAATCCGGGGCACAACCCACAACTGGATTGGAGGCTCCCGAACGGCTACAATCTGTCACAAAGACAACAAGTGAGTACAACAAGGAGTTAGGTTTTCCCAATGGAAATCCTAGCAAAGGGGCCCTCAAGTGAATGAGGAAGAAATGTAAATCGGCTTGGTGAAGATGTAGATCCGGGCCTTCTCCTTCAATCCTCCAAAGATCAACGAGTTTGGGTGAAGAGATTGGGAGATCTAGTGATTCTTGAGCTTGCAATAATGGTGTTCTTCAATGTTGGGCGAGCTTACTGGCTAGAGGTAGGTGCCCGTTGGAGAACATGTCACACCGGAGACTCTGGGTTAGTGACCGGAGACTCCGGCCTAGACCGGAGACTCCGGCAACAATCCGCCAAGACTCCGAAGTGAGAACAGGGGCTGTCGCACGATGGAGCTCGATTTGCTTCGCCCGGAGACTTTTCGATGAGGGCCGGACACTTTGGCTGGCCAGAGACTCCGGCCATGGCAAAGACTCCGGCAATACTCCGGACTGAGACCAGAAGGTGTCGCACTTGACGCAGAAGATGTTCGGGAGCCCCCAATTCAGTTGTCGGTGTGTGCCCCGAATCGTTGTTGTAAATGCTCCGGTTTCCCCTCGAAGGGAACCAATAGTGGAAGGTGAACCAATCCTTTGTGGTGCGGTTCATTGGAGAATAGGGTGAGCCTTTGTGGCGTTGAGTAGCCTATAGTGGCGAGCTCAAACCCCTCCAACGAGACGTACTCCCCTAAAAAGGAGAAACTCGGTAATACATCCTTGTCTCTGCGTGCTTTCATTTCGGTTACCTATATCCTTGTTTACCGCCTTTATCTTGTGTAGTTGCTATCTTGTCATATAGGTAACTTCACCGTAGTTGCCTATCTAGAGAATTTACCTTTTGTGTCAAGCCTAAATTGAAAAGGTACTAAAATTTGGAGTAGCACCTATTCACCACCCTCCTCTAGGTGTCATACGATCCTTTCAGGCGGCTTTAGCCTATGACAAACAATACATTATTGAAAGCACAGTCTCAGTACATGCAACCAATTCACATATCCGACACCATTTTATTGCACACAATCCACTTTGCCCGTGGACGGGCCTGCACCATTTATTGCACACATTTCATAACATGCACACACAATTCACATAGCCGGCACAATTTCTTGCACATCACACATACAAAGACAAGTTAGATACATACCTCGTCGAGCCCTGTCATTCCGCCGAGCATGTTGGGAGCGCCGTCGCCAGACATCTGTTGTCGGGTAGTGGCCATGGCCGAGGGGCCTCCCGATAGACGTAGCGCGGTCGACTCGCTGTAGGCGGCGTCCTGGTTGAGGTCGATGTCCCAGCCATCCTTGTTGGGGCGCCCGGGTTGACCTCCTCGACGTAGCTCTCGTCATGCTTGCATGAGTCGGACAAACACGTTTGTTGCAACGGCGACGCAGGTAGCTCGTTGAAATAGTTCGGGGAAGATGTTGAGGAACTCCCATTGCCGGGAGGAAGGTTCACCGAGTTCCTTGGCTCATATTACCAAGTATTTGGGCGGCGGAGAGAACGCCTTGCTCCATCTTTTGCTCCAACCTTTCCTTGGCGCGTGCTCGCCGGCCAGCTCGGAACGTATGAGGTCCTCCGTCACGAACCCCCTCCCACTGGCCAAGGTGACCGACGACGCCGATCGTATGAGTTCCTCCATCTTCATGGACTCCGGCTGCACGCCAACGCCTTCTTTCTTGGCGGCGCGAGTCTAGGCCCCCTTTGAGGCGGCGAGGAAGTAGGTTTGCAGCTGCGGCGAAAGAGAGGTGTGCGTCGGCGGTGCCGAGGAAGGAGAACTTGAGAAGTTTGTGTAAATGGAGCTCTCTCCCCTGAAACACACTGTGGATTCACCGCGTCAATGTAGAGGTATCTATCTCCGGTTGAAACACACTGTGCATTCACCGCTGTAGTAAATGCCAACACGTGGACAAGTCGTCGGCAGGCCCCTACACAACTACCAACAAATCCTGCAACATCCCCTTCGTATCCCTCGCATCCCAAGACATCACATTCCAATTAATACCACGAACAAAGCTGTGAAAGCCCCCATCGCATCAACCCATCCATCAATGGCAGCATGTCTGGCACACGGACAAGAGAGGCGGAGGAGGCTTTGCCCAGAAGCCACAACTCACACGGTCACGCCGCTGTCATTCATCTTCACATAGCCAGCTATGGCTAGCTAGCTACGCTACGCCACGCACGAGCGACACGGCAGGGCCATGGCATCCACCCTTGTGCTTAGGCAAGAAGGCATTCCATTACACATGACAGTGAATACATGAGGAAGAGAACTCACCCAAAAGGAGAAAGTAGACAATGCACACGCGAAAAGGACTTGTAGCATTTACTTCCTCCGTTCCAATTTAATTGACTTGTTATGCATCACAAGTGGATGTATCTAGAAATGTTACAAGTCTAGATACATCCACATGTGGTGCATAGCAAGTCAATTAAATTGGAACGGAGGGAGTACTTGACATTGCCCAAAAGACACCAGAGAATTCATTCATCGTTTCCTTGCCCAAAAGATAACCACCGATTCTAGTATCACAGTTGAGGCATGCACGCATGTTCGTTCACGGGTAACAAAATTTGCTACTCCACTAGCAGCTGGTTGTGGTTGTGGGGAGAGAAGCATGCAGATGCAGCCAGTTACTTACAAGTGTACTACATGCAAAAAGCGAGTACCGTATACGTACGTACGTGCTACCAACTATAGCTCCGTATGGTGAGTGGTGAGTAGTAAGAGATACTGCTGCTGCGGCTACGGAGAAGAGCTGACGGCGGCGGAGGGGTCGACGCAGGTGGCGACGGCGACGGAGAGCGGGTAGGGGAAGGAGTTGGCGTACTCGAACGAGAGGGTCTCTCCGGCGAGGAGCGGCTGGCCGTCGTTGATGAGGCAGTCGTCGCGCGCGAGGCGCCGGAACTTGCGCGGGTCGACGAGGCTCACGGAGCTGAACCAGCCGCAGCGGACGTGGATGCCGGCGATCGCGCAGTCGCCGCCGTCGCCGCCCGCGCACCGGTTCATCACGTCCACCGTGTACGCCGGCACCCCGCTCGGCAGCGTCGTCCCGCGGCCCTGGTAGATGGCGATGTCGTCCGCGCCGGCGCACCCGTCGTCCACGCGGTGCGGCCGGACTGCTGCGCCGACGACGACGTCCGTGCCTCCTCCTGCGAACAAAAAGAAGAGGGACGACGTGGTCCCGTATGTGTCATTCGCTGCTGGTACGTCGTACAGTGCTACTCCAGGACAGAATGCAATGTGAGAGATTTTTTGAAAACGGCATGGAATCAATGGCCAACTGGCTTCCTACTGAGTACTTCTTGATGAAACCAAAACAAAAGAACGCTCAGAGTACCACCCACCCCTGCGCTGCGCGCGCAGAACCAGGGTCCACGGGCGCAGACGCTGGTCGGAGAAAGAAGGACTCTGGGCCCTCACGCGAGCACCATGGACTCTAGTACGATCCAACGGTGGGCTATGTACGCGGAAGTAGTAGTTCCGTTTGTTCGGGGATTGAGCTTTAATTACCTGGTGCCGCCGGGCGGAGGACCTTGCGGGGAAGGACTGCCGGGTGCGGAGGAGCCGCCGAGGGGGCGGGTATGGCGAGCGGCGGCGCGTGCGTCGGCGAGAATCCTGCAGCCGGAAACACCGTTCGTTAGCCTCGGAATTCGAGTGGACCGAGTGTGTGCTACAGTGCAGTACTCCGTAGAACGGACCCACCATGACAGTGCTATGGAAAACAGGAAGATTTTCGCAACAGCCAAAAAAGATGCACAAAAATCAGGACAGGTAGCTAATCAGAACAGAAGAAACGAACAAAATCAACAACAAATCCGAACACCCAACAAACAAAACTTGGATGCGAGACCAAAGAGACTCACGGAGAAGCGCGCTATAGGCCCACTTCGCATCTCCGTGTCCTAGTTTGTTTTCCAAACTTGGAAAGTGAACACGAAGATCTTTGGAGCAAACGAATTACCAAATAAATCTCAGGAATCGCACGCAGCGGAAGAGCAATTTTGTTGCGACATCAGAAATCGAAGATCCTTTTACGAGAACAAAGGTACCAGCAGGAGTTGGGGAAAATTTCAGCCGAACGCGTCCGAATATGAGGATATTTTTTCAAACCAAAACGAAACAAGGCCAAAAATCCAAGCCCTGCGGCTAGCAAATGGAGATGGCGGGGATAGATGGTTGAGAGACGAGCATAGCTACCTGCGTCGACGGAGGCGAGGGAGACGGGGAGGAGCGCGGCGAGTAGCACGACCGCCCACGCTGCCGTGGTCGCCTGCGTGCTGGCCGGCGAAGAAGCCCTCATCTCGCTGAGACCCTGCGCTAGAACGAACACCAGAGAAAAGCACGGAGGTCACGGTACAGATCTAGGAACTCGAGATGAAACCCAACAAAAGGCTACTCCTAATTTGCAGCGGCGAGAGAGAGGTCAGCGACGGCTACAGAATGGTAGCTAGAGATGGGGGTGGTGAAATAATAGCAAGCAGCAGCGTCGCGCCTCACTGGGCCCGGTTCGCCCCCTGCGGCAGCGGGACACGCGCGCCGCCCTCCGCCACGCTCGTCGCCGTAGAGGGAAAACAACCACACGCGCGCCGGCGGCGAGACCTCGGAACTCGCGCGCGCCACGCCGGCGAATGGGTAGGGAGGAGGGAGATGAGGAGGGCGGCGCATGCGTACCAGGGAATCGACGGTGTGGTGGTCGGCGCTGAGAAGGGCAGGCGGCGGCTGCTTCGGTCGGTGGCGTGGCCGGCCGGTACGTGCGGAGGAGGAGGAGTAGTAGTAGGGTTCTGTTGCCTCCGAAGAGAAATCTGTCTTGCACGTGCGGCGGGGAAGGAAGGAATGTGGGTGATGAGGCGGTGAGATAGAGACCCAGCGTGCTGATACTACTACTTATAAGAAGGACCCAGCCAGATTAGCCATGGAGCCGGGCTTCCGTTTCCGTTTGGGCTGTTGTGATCTGGCCGGGTTTGGGCGCGGTGGTGGTGGCGAGAGGGGAGGGGACCCGACAGTGGTCGTCAGAGCGAAAGCGATCCGGTCTGGCTCAGTTCTGGTCAAGCCAAAGTGTGGTTGGGTTGCTGGTGCTGGCCTGTGCAAAAGCTCTGGGGATTTTTGGCTGCGTCGAGCCCTCTTTTGGACTAGCTTTTTCTTCGATACGCTGCTCTGTTTTGTTGTTTTGCTCCCTCCCCTGTTTGAACTGGAGTTTGGTTTTGAATCATTGTGTGTGGCCGGGTTTGAACTGCGGTGTTCTACAAAGAGGATCGGTCTGTAAAGATTAAATGGTCCCTGAATTTATTGCTGCGAGAACGTTGTTATCGGGATAAAGTAGGACTGAGATTTGGAGATAGTCTTATGCAGAAAATATTGAGTGCACACACTACATCTTTATGTTGTTACTATTAGTCATTAACACCATATGTGAAACGTCTTCCTTGTCACACACTACCCATACTTATGTGAAGCCGTATCTATCGAACAGAAACCTCTTATTGGTAAAACTAACCGGTCCCTTAAGTTATTGCTGCAGAACGTTGGACTACTATTAGCCAAATTACTTGTGAAGACTAAACGGTCACTGGATATCCATTTCGAGTCGTAGGACTAGATGCTCCTATTATGAAAAATCATATTTTGCCATGTCAAAAAAAATCGATTTTTTTTTTTGGATGTAGCCATATAGACACAATTTTTGTCAAAAAAGACATTTTTATGTCCTGTGTAAAAAAGACAAATAAAATGTCTAGTACAATCTTATTTTTTAACACTGAATTTGTATTTTTTATACATAGCACAAAAAACATCATTTTTTCGTAAAATTTTGTGGGCCAACATAAAATGTTCAGAAGTACACCCAAAATTTTATTTCAGAATTTTTTGCTATTTTAAAATATTTTTAAAAATGCACTCACATAGTGAGACTAGATGCTCCTACGAGCCAAAACACCTTGTCCAAACGGTACCTGAATTTATTGCTTCGAGAACGTTGGACTACTACGGAGTACTACTCGCTTCGATCCTAACAGCATCTCCAACCGTTCGGGCCCCCAGCGTGTGCGACGGGGCCCTTCAGCGCTTCCGTCTACATTTTTTGTGGCTGGGGGGTTGCATGTTTCTATTCGCGTCCCTAGTTTTTGGCCCAGCGCATCACAAATCGAGCAGTTTTGAAAGTTCATTTTCCCGCCTTCAAAAAACGACACAAGTTCGACAATCTCGGCAATCAAAACAGTCATAGTTCGGCGGTCGAATCATATATATAGACGCAAAAATCAAATGGTAGGCTCCTCCGCCGTGGTAGAAGGAGTGGTTGTAGTTGTGAACTCGGCGATGGTGTGGAAGACGTCGTTGGGGCAGAGCTCGGGGATGGTGTGGAAGTTGTAGGAGTGGTCGTAGGGGTAGAACTCGGCTGTTGTGTTGCAGTCGCCGTTGTAGGAGTGGCCGTAGGGGAAGAACTCGGTTGTGGTGTTTGAGTCGCCGCTGGTGCCCGCATCTGATTCAAGATGAGCCCACGCTCCGCCATGTACCACGCCTTCACTTCGTCGTTGTGTCGCCTCCCAGTAGAAACGCCAGGTCTGTGTTCCTCTTCTTGGCCGCCGGTTCTTCCTCTTCGGCTTCGCCTTCCTCCGGGTTTCCTTTGGGCTCGGCTTCCTCCTGGTCGTTGCCGGTTTCCTCTTGTGTGAAGAACCCAGGGAAGGACGCGGAGGCCATGGAACCGATTGTGATGAGCTCGTCCATGAAGGCGTCTCCCGTCATTCCGCCAAGCATGTCAGCGTTGGGACCACTGAGTAGGTGCAGCGACCTGGCTCCGTTACTTGGGATGAAGGGGATAGGGCCGCGCCACAGCGCCTGCGAGTTTGAGTAGGACGGCGAGCTTTCGTAGGGGACGTTGATGTCGCTTTTGAAGACGGAAGGGCCACGCGGAGGAGGGCAATGTGAAAAGGCGACGTTGGGGTTGAACCCACCGTGCGGGTCACCGTCGGCGTACTCAGGCGACGACGAGTACTTCCAGCATGGCGACGGGGACGGTGAGAACTTCGTCGTGGACGCGATGCTTGCTTGGTGTGTGGTGGAAGCCCAGGCCGCTCCATGGTCATCTTCGCCGCAGCCGGGTTCATGGCCATCTTCGCCGCAACAGTCTACGACTCTTGCAGCGCCGCCTCCGCTGCCTGCCTGGCCATGAGCTTAAAATCCCTCAATTGGCGGTCATTTAAGAGTGTCTCCATGCGCTTCACATCGGCCGCGCACTCGGCGTTGGACAAGCCCGACGGCCTCTGCTTCGGCGCCCTCGGCTTCCTCTACGGCAGGTCGGCGGTGGATCAAGGGCCTGTGAATTTCTTCAGCGGCATGGTGGGCAGATCTGGGGCGCCCGAGTGAAATGACGGGAGCTGCGAGCGGGAGATGGGGGTATGTGGGAAGAAAAAGGAGGGAAACAAAAAAAGAGAGGAAAAATCGCCTTGTCTTGCCAACAGAGCTGGCTCATGAGCCTTTTTGCTTCCGCCGTCGCCCCCACGCGCCCCCAGGGCGCTGGGTTTGACTTGGATCCACCGGATGAAATTTTGGCCCAATCTGGCAGAAAACAAGGGGGGCTGGGAGAGTTTCGCTTCACCGGCAAAAAGAAAACTCCTGGGAGGCTTTGGGGGATGGCTAGAGATGCCCTAAGTGATTGTTGGTCTGTACTAGCACCTAATTTGACTTGATCGGGAATCACTTTGACTAAAACTGGTTAGAGAGGCTGTATGCGCACTCCAGTATTTTCTGCATAAGAACTTTCTCCAAATCTCATTCGTCTTTTTATCCTTATCTTGTTGCCAAATATTGACGATCGATTCCAACAACAACAATAATCCTCCTTCCGATCTGATTAAAAGTGTCGGAAGAATTGAACGTACAAAATCACACTTGTATGAGCGACAATTAAGCGTGTTCATTGTTTGGTGTGAAACCGGGAAAAAAAAAGCGGTAAGCGCGCCACGCCGCCGCCAGGGAGGTCGGGGCCGGAGGCCAAGCTGCTACCATGGAAGAGAAAACGCATCGCGCCACCTCTCCATGAGGGAGTCACGTCGGAGGGGCTGCCGTGCAACCTGGTCCACGGAGAACCACTGGGCGGCCTTGATTCGCTCTCCGTCCCCCACGATCTGCCTGAAACTGCAGGGATTGCATCTACGAGTTCGCGGACATATACGGTGCGAAACAGTATAATCCGCTGAAACCAGCCCGCGCCAACCCGTGGCATCAACTCCCATCTAACGGTTTAAACCGGACCAACCCAGTACAAACTAGCAGCGACGGTCTGGTTTGAGGAACCCGTTAAAACCGTTTTAAACCGGAAATGCCCAGGCCTAAGTACAGTACAGTACTACTCAGCAGGCAGAGGCTGCCATCCAGCTCAGCTGGCCCCAACACACGGACCACTCCGTTTGTGGACGGTGAAAATGATGCCCGACTCATGGCGAGCGTGTGGCGACACGGAATTGCCTATTCGCGCCACATCACGTGCGTTGCCGCTTCTTCGAGAGCCTGGGTGAAAATGATGGCGGTGTTAAACTGAAGTCTGCGACTGTCGCTGAGGTTGGGGCCGGGCCATGGACATTTGTTGTTGTTAGCTAGAGTGTGTTTAGAATTTTTTTTTTTTTGGAAAGAGTGTGTTTAGATTCGTAACGAAGCTTTGGCATGCCAATATAATTTGGTGGCTCCTTGGATGCGCGCCAAAAAAATTGACTCGCCCGGCGCAACCGGCCAGCGCCCGCTTATTTCTGCTCAAGTCACGTAAGTTTAAATACGGCCCAATAGCCAGAACGCCTCAACCCCTCTAATATTTTGTTTTCCAAAGATCTACTCCCTCCGTTCCATAATATAAGACATTTTTTCATACATGTTAAAGTGGACTGCATACGGAGTGAAATGAGTAAACCTTCACACCGAAATGTGTCTAGGTACGTCTACATGTGTATGAATTAAGAAGAATCTAAAAAGGCTTATATTTAGGGACAGAAGTAGTAGCAAAGACTGGCTTCCGATTTACTCCATCTAAGTGTAAGATAATTTTGCCTTTTTCTAGATTCACATGCATCTAGACACATTCTATGGTGTTCTATAGTGTACATCTTTGTCGAAAAAATTCTATGGTTTATATTTACTCACTTTGCTCCGCATCTATTCAACATGTGAAAGACCTAAAACATGTTATATTTACGAACGGAGCGAGTACATGAGTAGGTAGACCATGTACAGTGTGGCGCGAAGATGTAGGACAAACCGAAAACGAATATAGAGAAATTCAAAATCTTGACCAACAACAGCAGAGGTTTGAACGAGCACACTCAAGGCGGTTCTCAAAGCAGCTTGTGAAGCTTTTTAGCTTTCATAAGGCCCATTTCCTGACATCATTTATCTATAAGCCAATTTGCTGCGAGAATGTTGGAGTACTATTAGCCAAATTACTTGTGAAGACTAAACGGTCCCTGAATTTATTGCTGCGAGAACGTTGGACTACTACTGTATTATTGTGTTGTTGGAGTGCACATACTGCCTCTCTAATCAGTTTTAGTCAAAGTCGCTGCTGGACTGCAAATAGGCTAAGCAGTAGGGGTCTCTCGCACCCAATAGCCTGTCTATTTTGTGATCAACAAGAGGAGAACGTCGATCATCTGCTCCTGGGCTGCGTTCTACCAAGGGAGGTCTGGACACGGGTTTTTCATCGTTTGGGGCAACCGACATGGATCCCAGATAAGGTGGCTAGCTGGCTCCCCGCCAGAACTGCAGACAGGCGATCAAGGAAGGATTGGTGGATGATATGTACCCAGATCACAGATAACAACCACCGAGTACTCAACGTAGTTCAACTCCCAGCTACACCTCTTGATTCGAGTTCAGTACAGAGAAATAAGAGGAAGATCAGAAGCAGGGGATTGGGAGGAGAAGAACAGGGGAGAGTTCAGAGTTTCGTTCTCTTCGATGGCTTCCAAAAGCGAAAAGAGCAGGTGGGCACACAGGCCTAAATAAGGACGGGCTCGTTGTCTTGATCACCAGCTCCAGCTGTTGCACGTGGTGTGGCTCATGCTGTCCAGGCTGGCCCGCTGTATCTCGACGACTTGGTGCGCACACGCTTGGACGGCTGCTGCAACTCCTGTTCTGCTGACGCGCTATCTCCAGGCTTCTTCTTGTCACGCTGTGCACGAGCCTTGTTAGTAGGAGGGTTCGTGACATCCCCTTCTCCTTGAGAACCTGCTTGTCCCCAAGCAGGTGCGTCCGGGAAGCGTTGGCGAAGTTCCTGCACATTTTCCCAGGTAGCCAAAGCATCAGACATACCTGTCCAGCGAACAAGCACTTCTTTGATCGTGGAAGACCCCAACACACGAGATCGCCTGGCTAGAATATGTTCTGGAAGTTGGAATTCAGGAGGATCATCAGGTAACTGGTCAGATATCACTCGATCGGCTTGCACGAACTTCTTGAGTTGGGACACGTGAAAAACTGGATGGACCATGCTGGCTGGAGGTAACTTCAACTTGTACGCCACAGTTCCCACTTTTTGCTCAATTTCAAAAGGCCCATAAAATTTGAAGGCCAGTTTATGATTTGCCCTATAAGCCACAGAAGATTGCAGGTACGGTTGCAATTTCAAGAACACCCTATCGCCCACTTCAAAAGATCTTTCTGTTCTGCCCTTATCAGCTTGATGTTTCATTCGTAATTGCATCCGTTCCAGGTGGTGTTGGAGCAGCCTTGTCATCGTGTCCCATTCCTTTAGCCATTCATCTAGTTGTGGTATAGCACAAGATTCCACTTTGTCAATCCCAAAGTGCCTGGGGGAGTGACCATAAAGAACTTCAAACGGGGTTTTCTTCAGGCTGGAGTGGTAGCTCGTGTTGTACCAAAACCCCGCCAGATGCCGCCATTGAACCCACTTGGATTGACAGGAGTGCACGAAGCAGCGAAGGTATCCTTCCATACATTGGTTCACTCTCTCGGTTTGGCCGTCTGACTGGGGGTGGCGAGCTGTGCTCATGCAGAGTTGAGTGTCCGACAAGCGAAACAACTCTTGCCAGATCTTGCTTGTGAAGACAGGGTCTCTGTCAGAAACAATTGACTGCGGCAGCGAATGGAGTTTGAAGATATCTTTCATGTATGCCATAGCAACTGATAAGGCAGTGTACGGATGTGCCAAGGGCACAAAATGAGCATAGCGCGAGAATTTGTCCACCACTACCATAATACAGCTAAAACCAGCAGACTTCGGTAATCCTTCCACGAAATCCATTGTCACAACCTCCCATGCTCCCTCTGGTATTTTTAGTGGTTGGAGTAATCCTGGATAAGCTACTCTTTCTGATTTCGCCTGCTGACAGACAGTACAACTGTGCACCCAGTTTTTGATAAACTTCTTCATTCCTGGCCAAGAGAACAAGTTTTTGATGCGATGATAGGTTACAAACAACTGCTGAATTTCTGGAGGTGTGTCCAAGGTCCTGGCCTTTGGCACTGCTGAAACTTGCATCAAAAATAAAACGGCACCAGACTGCTCCTCAGCTTCTAGCTCAGCAGCAGAAATACTCAAGCATGTGGTTGTGTCAGCAACGACACCAAATAGTTTTTTACTTTGCCCATCTTGTTTGACTGCAATCCATTTGCTTCCCCAATCCACTTCCATTGGGCTATGCGTCTGCAGCCACTCTATGCCCAAAATGACATCATAGCAATTGAGAGGTATTACTTTCATATCAGTGGCGAACTCAGCACCCTGACAAGACCATTTGCATTGTGGAATCATGGTATCGCCCATGATAATTTCACCATTAGCTATCCTTACTCGCACTGGAGTGTTCATCTGCTGCACTCCTTGCAATTTGCTTGCTAGTGAAGCACTGACGAAGTTGCCGGACGACCCTGAATCTATCAGCATGAGGATATGTTGATTTTGAATTACACCATGCAAACGAAAACAAGTGGTATTTTCAGTGCCAACTGTTGCCTGTTGCGATAAGGAATGAAGTTCTTGATCAGCTTCGTTTTCGCCATCAGTTGCGGTGGTGAAGGAATCAGGGCTCTCAGAACCTTCCAACATATCAAGCAGTTCTTCAACGACATGCAAATTAACAGTGGCTGCACACTTATGCTCAGGGCTGAATTTCTCGCCACATGTAAAACATAGTCCCATTGCTCTTCTGTAACTCTTCAGAGCAGCAAATTTTTGAGTGCCAGAGAAAGAAGTGTTACTCTCGTTTGTTTTCTTCTCTTCATGAGCAGATGCTTGCCGATACTTGCCTCCTGGGGCATTTGATGATGAAGAAAACGCTTTAGAGTTGACGCGCATATAACTTGGATTCTTATGAAATCCCAATGGGCGGTCACCTTCTTCTCCAATTTCTTCCTGCAAAAGTGCAAGAGATACGGCAGTTTCCAATTCATCTGGTTGCTGAACAAGTACAATGGATTTAATATCTTTATGCAAGCCATCAATGAATCGAGTTGTGAAGAACATAGGATCTAGATCAGGTTTGTAAGCGAGCATATGGTGCATGAGGGTGTCGAAACGCTCAATGTAATCACTGACAGAGCTAGTTTGGCGAATCTTAAAAGCTTGGCGATACAATAACTGGTACTGTCCACGATCAAATCTCTTGCTAACTATATCACACATCTCCGCCCACGAGACCGTGCCAATTTTGTCCTCAGCACTTTGAAACCAAAGAGCTGCGTTGCCGGCAAAATGCATAGTGGCATACTCGACCCAAATCTCAGGTGCTACATTATAAACTCGAAAATACTTCTCACAGGCCTTACGCCACAAACGCGGGTTTTCTCCGTCGAATTTGGGAAAATCCGAGTGCGGTGGCGGGTTAACACTAGCAACACGGGAACAGCTAGCGCCTGGATCAAATGGCATCATACTCAAGTGCTGTTTCTGACCTGTGACCGGGGTGGGTGATGGAGGAAGCGACTCCTCCACCACCACGACCCCGGTGATGCTCTTGTCGCCGTGGCCTTGCCCGGAGTGTGCGCTGGTTTGCGCGGCCGACGGAGATGGGCCCGTCGGTGGAGGGTGCTTCGCCGGCGGAGAGCCAAGCGTGCCCGCTCCCACTCCCTTCGCGATGTGGTCGACCTGGCGGCGCAAATCGGTCACCGCCGCGCCGAGGTCACCCACCTTGGATTCCATTTCTGGCTTCCAAGACTCGAGAGTCTGCTTGAGATTCTGCATCTCGGGCTGCAAGGCCGCGACGGACTCTTGCAGAGAGGAGATGTCAGGCTTAATGGTGTCGACGGCGAGCTTGATCTCCGTCATCTCCTGCGCCATGCGCTTCTCAGATCCTTCAATAAGTGCCAAGAGCTTGTCGATTTTTGCCTCCATAGTATCGATCCTCTTGGACGTGTCCCACCTGGTTTGTGCCTTCTCTGTTGCCAGGTTGGGAGAAGCCAACTGTCGAACAGAAGCAGGACAGCAACGACGGTCGGCCAAATCCTACAGAAATTCGACCCACCGTAGGCGTTCGTGAACGAACTTTGTGCGGATCTGGGAAGATCCGCGCCCAGCGATGAGGATCCTTGCAGATCGCGATCTGGCAGAGATTAGCACGGAACCGCCTGGAATCTGATACCAAATGATATGTACCCAGATCACAGATAACAACCACCGAGTACTCAACGTAGTTCAACTCCCAGCTACACCTCTTGATTCGAGTTCAGTACAGAGAAATAAGAGGAAGATCAGAAGCAGGGGATTGGGAGGAGAAGAACAGGGGAGAGTTCAGAGTTTCGTTCTCTTCGATGGCTTCCAAAAGCGAAAAGAGCAGGTGGGCACACAGGCCTAAATAAGGACGGGCTCGTTGTCTTGATCACCAGCTCCAGCTGTTGCACGTGGTGTGGCTCATGCTGTCCAGGCTGGCCCGCTGTATCTCGACGACTTGGTGCGCACACGCTTGGACGGCTGCTGCAACTCCTGTTCTGCTGACGCGCTATCTCCAGGCTTCTTCTTGTCACGCTGTGCACGAGCCTTGTTAGTAGGAGGGTTCGTGACAGTGGACTGCGATCACACTTGTTTGCTGGTCTCTTTAGAAGCACAGATACACGGTGGTCTTCGAGGGTGCAATTCCTTCAACGAGCGTGGTTCTGGAGCAAGTGGCAGTTGAAGCAAATCAGTGCATTGCGGCGACGCTATTCAAGGGCTCCTGGCACAAGTTGAGGGCCCCGCTTGGATTGTAGTTTCAGTTTACGGAGCTGCAGTGGCGGAGCTAGAGAAGTGGGGATCGGGGTGCACGTAGGTGCCAAAACTAACAAAATTCATTTTTTATGGGTGACACATGAGGTGAAAATTTACTATTTTACACAGAAAACAAGATTTACCCGGTGTCCTGTGCACCCCCTTGGTTGCACTTGGATCCGCCAGTGCGGAGCTGGCAGAATTTCCGACGCGACGCAGGTTTTTTTGCAGGAGGTAGGAAGGTCCGTGAAATATTTCGATTGTACTGGCTATTATACGTCAATCCAATCGGGCCGAGAGGTGGAAGGTAGGAGAGTAGGTGTCGCGTGCGTGGAGGGGTTCTTCTCAACCCTGTGGTTGCCTTTCTGGCGCCTGCGCCGATAACCTTCGCCATCTTAACTTTTTTCCTTCTATTAAAACGATACGTATCCTCGAAAATGTATTAGTCAAAGTAATTCCCGATCAAGTCAAAATAGGTGCTAGTGCTAATCAGCAGTTGGAGTCTGCCATCCAGCTGGCCCCAACACACGGACCACTCCGTCAGGCTCTGTTTGTTTCTAAAAAATTTGTGGGGATTGGTGGGGATAATCCTCTAGTGGATTGGATGAAACCCCAAACTTCAAAACATCGTTTGTTTCTAGTGTTTTGGAAAGGTTTTATCCCAACCTTTCCTCACAAATCACCAAACTCTAGTTCATTTTTTCTCAATCCACTAGAGGATTCAATACACTACCCTTACCTAGTGGATTGATCCAGGGGATTGGGTGAAGTTTGGGGTTTCACCCAATACAGTAGAGGATTATCCCCACCAATCCCCACAAAAACTCTAGAAACAAATAGGGCCTCATGGGGAGCGTGTGTGGCCTGTGGCGACACGGAATTGCCATTTTAGCGCCACATCACGTGCGATGCCGCTGCTTCTGCGCGCATCGGTGCATGGACGAGGAGAAAGGGTGAAAATGATGGCGATGTTAAACTGACGGAGGCCATGATGTTGCCGGCCGGGGGCACGTCCACATTCTGCTGTGTACGTACGTACGTGAGGAGTATCCTGTTTCCGATTGATTATGGAGCTGTCCGCGGAATGTCTGGCAGTGTCGCTACGCATTGCACGGGCCCGATTGTCATGGAGAGTGAGTTCAGATTCGTACAGAAGCTTGGATGCGCGCCAAAATATTGGCTGACCCGCGCAACCGGCCATTGCCCGCTTCATCCTCTCCTCGGCGATGCCTATTATTCTCCACATGCGCGGGGGTTCTGCTCAAGTCTCGTGAGATTAAATACGGCCCAATAGCCACAACGCCTCAACCCCTCTACTGTTTCTTTTCAAAGATCCACACAGACTGGCTACCGATTTACTACTACATGAGTTTTTTTTTTTTTTGAAACGAGGCAAAAGCTTTGCCTTTTATATTGACTAGTTGGAATGTACGTGCGACACACGTCTTCAAAATTAAGCAAACAATAGAATTAGGAAGACCGTCCAAGGGTACATGGATTACTTTTTATATATTTTTGCATCGATCGTAGTATATTGTATATTGCAAAGAGAACGATATTAATGTAAGCATCATGGAGTACACTTGTATCCTCCAGCACGACCCTCAGCGGCGACACCGTCTCGGGTATCATCGCCTGCATGTAGAGGGTGAGGAAGAGCGCAAGGAGCAGGCATTAGACATGCATGAAGGTTATCGCCATCCTCATACCTGTTTTCGTGCAATATGCCCTCAGCACCGTGGGATTCACGTGGCGCTCGCCGAAGCTACCCGTGGGCAAGGAAGAAGGAAGTGTCTATGTGTTTTGAGATCAAAGAAAATTTAGTATAAGTCCAACCATAATTTTAGTTTTCTTGAGTTTTAGGTTACCATTTAATGTTGTTCATTGTATATGTAAATCTTGGAAAATTGATGCACACTAAATCCTAATAACTCATAGGTAGAAAATTTTCAATAGCCAATTGTACCCCTGAAAAAAGGTTAGAATCCTACTTTCTAGAACATATCAAACTGAACACAAATTACCAATTATGTGAAGGCATCACTGGCGCACCGATGAGTATCGGACCACCCGACGTTGTTCGTGTCAGCCACGCGTGGCGGTGGCAGCAACTCTCCACTGCCTGGTGATGTAGTGCAACCCACGTCCATCACCATGTCAAGCGCTTCAACACATCCCAAGTCGTCATCGAACTCAAAGGTGAACTCCTTCCCTTATATGACCCACAATATGTCGCCTTTGAATGGTATGCTACTTGACCATCGTCCCCTTTGCTTTACTAGGTATGACATGACGAGTACATGTACACGTGAGGATGACCAAGGTGCACGAGGAGCGAAGGCCGACAAGACGATGGTTTGGAAGAGGAGGAGAAAGCGACAAGACGGAGAAGAAGAAGCTGGCAAAAACTGCCAGGCCGGCCTCCAGCCCGGCCTGGCCGGCTCCCAGGCCGGCCTGGCCGGCTCCCAGGCCGGCCTACCTCCAGAGAGCGCCAACCTCCAGCCCGGCCTGGCCGGCCTACCTCCAGAGAGCGCCGGCCTCTAGCCCGGCCAGGCCGGCTCCCAGGCCGGCCACCCAGTTTTCCTGCACGCGTTGACTTTTAAGTCATGTAAATTACCCCTTCGCCCTAGACTATATATAGTAGTTCCCCTGCACCTTAGAGAGGGAGAGTCTATGATGAGAGAGAGTTGAGCATAGGCTCCTTACCTATGAGGACCCCGGATTAGGTGTCTGAGATACTCGTTATGTTTCCTGCAACAATCCTATGATCAGTCTGTTGTTGCACATAACTCGAATTGGTATCACAGAACACCCATAAATACCGAATAATTTTACTTACTTGATTGAATCCATAACTTCATCAGGTACTCGCAGCGGAAATCACAAATCAACGTGGAGCCCAAGTCACTTGCCAACCCTACAGGCAGCTGACTGGGAAGCGCCCTCGTTCGCATGACGTCGTTGAAATCTTCTTCTTCAAACTGTTCCTCTTCAAAATCTGGCTAAGACAATAGCCAGGGACGAAACCAATATGAGTACATTTGAATGTACTCGCAAACTACCCCCGAAATGAGCATGCACTACCCTTTTATTGTTTTAAAGAAAACTTCGTTTACTTTGAAAACTCCATATCCTTGTTGAAAAGAGTAGGATGGACTTTTGTTTAATAACACTTTGTTTTGAAATCTCTATATCTTTATTGAAAAAGAAAAGAAGGCTTTTAGAACTTTTTCCCATAAATCTGTCTTTGTAAGAAGTCTCTTTTAAAATTTTCTCCCGTAAATACATCTTTGTTGAAAAAGGTAAGAAGTCTCTTTTATAAACATTTTTCCCTGAAAATCACCATTGTATCTGTTTCTCCAAAACCCCTCCTTTTCCGACCAAAACCATTCTTGGTCAAATCATTTTTTTTAACAACCTTATACCAACCCTTTGGTATAGTTGCATAAAACATTTTCCACTTTCAAGACACAAAACTTTGCACTTCTCGACCATAGCCCCTCAGGGTCCTCCTCTTTTCCAGCAACCTCATACCAGCCCTTCTGGATAGTTGCATATATAGAACATCTCCATTTTTCCTTTTTAAATCTCAAAACTTTTCCAAAACTTGCACATGGTCAGAGGACAGCCTCCCAACCGTCCATGACCGAGGACTCGGCTATTCGAATAGTTTTACACTCTGCAGAGGTGGTGCACTTTCACCACACCAAACTGTCATTCCGCCGTGATCAGCCATGGTCCTCATACGACAGTATGTGGTGGTTCGGATAACATGATCAAAGCTTTTCACTATGTCGACCCTAGTATAGAGCCTCCTCTTCAGTGGGACTGGATCTCCCCGGCACCCAGTGGAGATGGCCATCGTATCGATCCGGTCTCTCCAAGCAACACTGCGCCAAGCCAGGAGGCCCACTGTTTGCAACCAGCAGCGAACCATACTTAAACTGGATCCCGCATTTAGATAACTTGGTTCAGAGAACCTCGTTCTCCTAAGCATTTTGAGGCGCTCCATACTAAAATAAACAAGTTTCCGGCTAAGCCCTACCCATCTCAGGTAGTGTGGTTGCACGGGTTAATTGGTCGTCATAGTACAAAGACGTCATGTGCATTTTTCATAAACATCACCATTCACCATTTCTCCACTTCAACACTGATATCACGGCATTCCACATTTATCCAAGTACTTCCAAAGGAGTTTTGAGTAAACCATATTTTTCCCATCCTATAGTTTGAAAAAGAATTTCCATCTAATAACTCCATATAGGGTGTCAAAATAATATACTTGTATTTTGGGAAAAAGGGTTTTCAAAACTCATAGCTTTAGTGGCAAGCACCACATAAATAACATATGCTCTTTATAAGTAAAACATGTGAACCAAAATAGATGTATATAGATGCAAGCTCAGAGAATAGCTTGCCTGATTTCAGCATGATGTTCCCGGGCTCCTTCTCACTGATCAAAGAAATAAACTCTCATCCTTCTCTGATAAATCCTTTCCAAATACCACCCCGGTAGCGTTTATCTCTAGCGTCGCAACATGAAAATAAAACAACACGCAATAAGCAACCCAACCCACAAGTGGTATACAAACAAGTAATCAAACCACAACATAGCACTAATTTAATCAAGCAACAAACTAAGATCTACATTTACAAGGGCTTTATACTCATAGGAGTATATCACCAAACACATGCTAAAAACAAAGAGCACCAAGACATCTTCTATTAAAGGTACTTAACAACCATTTTCTCTAAACAGGAAATACTTCAGACAAAAGTTAAGCCACCAATTAATCTTTGTAATTCAAAATATCTCACCAAGCTAAGGTGGATACACTAACAAGATAGTTAAGCTAGTACTCAACTCAAAGACTATCAAGTTCATCAAGCCATGCAAACATATTACCCATACCAATATGTCTAACAAATACCACTAACAGTACTAACATATTATAACCTTCTAAACAGTAATAACATGCAAACAACAGTACCACAACAATCATTAACTAGCAAGGCACACATATTAATCACACACAATATTCTCACATTAAAATAAATAAGCATAGCAATTTTTTAATTACTAGAGGAAAAGTTATATAGGGAATAAAACCCTAACAACACATGATTCACAAATAGCTCTCCTAACATGCTAGCAAGATTAAGGAAACACATCACAACAGTAGATTACCACCCTACACATGCTAGGAAACACATCTATAACAATAAAGTGATAACACACAATTTATAAAGCCCTAATAAAATAGGCAGAAAAGGCCTAAACCTTATAATTAGCACCACAGACAATCAATGACTCCTAAATTCAAACCAATTTAGGGATATATTCTCCTATACATATAGAAGACACACCAATTGGATTCATTCCAAAATTCATCTCCTAAAAATCTACAAAAATCATCAAAGAGCTACTGATGTGTTTTTAAGAATGAATAGAACTTTTGTTTTAGGTTTCATTTGCATACAAGACCAACAGATCTGGAAAGGTATCACTTCAAGCTTTCCATAGCATTTTAGTTTGCAATTTTTGGAGTTATAAAACTCTGGATATTAAATATTTGGTGAAAAGGATACTTCCTACAAGATTTAATCTAGACCACTCCTCAAATCATATTTTTGAAAAGCACCAGTGCTACATGTTTAAGAAAACACATAGGCACACAACAAAATTTAAATCAATCAATTATCTATCACAGTTTTACTACAAATGAATTAAAGCTATACTGTAATTTAAACAAGAAATAGAAATGGATATTGGATCTTCTGGAAAAATAAGGAATGGGCCAGATCTGGCCCAGATCTGGCCATGCAGCGCAGAAGCTGGCCCAGCCCGTGGCCCATGAGCGAACGAAGCGGTACGGGCCTTCTCTTCTTCCTCGACACGCAGGGACGACAAGGCACGGCAGGGGAGCAAGGCGGGGACGGCGCGGCGGCTCCGGTGCTTCCTGGGCAAAAAGAAGGGGTGCATGAGAGGGAGAAGGTCAAGGGAGCTCGGAGATGCAAAAATGGCAGGGGATGGTGGTCTGAGGCACCCGCGAGCTTGCTCGACATATCGGCGGCCGGAGAAGAAGAGGATGAACTTCGCGGCGACGATCCCGGGCTCCATTCCTCGATTCCTCGCACGGAGGGGGAGAGGGCGACGCGGCGATGTCGATGGTGGTCTTCGATTTGCTCCAGGCGGTCTCCATCGACGGCGGCGCTCGACGGCGAGCTCGGCTAGGGTTCGGTCGAGGCAGAGGAAACGAGAGGGAAAGAGGGAGCTGGCGGTGAGTGAGTGAGGGAGGGCAGAGCGTCGTGGGGGCCTCCTTATCCTTCTTGCAGGGCAGCAGAGAGGAGGGGGGTCCTGGGCGCGCGCGGCGCAGGACGACGACACGGCGGCCTAGCGCCATAGCTCCACTGCTGCTACAGGAAGACGAAGACATTTTTCCAGATAGCCCCCTGGACTTCTGTTTCCATTTACAACTAAGTCATTTTCTGTTTTCTTTTGTTTCCTTTCTAAAACCAGTGGCATTGTGGGGATTTATTTGGGGTACCTAAACATTTTATAAAAATTTGAGAAAATTCAGGTAGCCTCCCCAATACTTGTAGAAGCTCCACAAAAATTGGGGTGTCAAAATAAATGTTTTGAACAACTTTTGTTCATAGGGTTTAAATAAGGCATTTTTTTAAATACTATTTTATAATCCTTTAGAATTTTTAAAGCAAGTTTAAAATATTAATTTTGAACTCTTGGAACTTCCTTGACAAATATATTAACTTCCAATAGTTTTTATCTTCATAGAGAAATATTTATTTGAAGGAAATAGATAGTTAAGTAGGGAAAGTAATTTATTAAGATCATTTCTTTAATTCCTGATCTTAATTTCCATTTGTTGAATAATTTGAGGAGTTTGCTTTAAATCTAAGTCACATTCAAAATTTGTAACCAGTGGGTTTCCAACTTAACACTCAAATATTTTGGTGTAATTATTCACCCAAGCAAACAATAAAACAAGAATTAACAATCATTTCAACCACAAGTCAAACAAGCAAACAATCACAACAATATCAACATCACATCCAAGATCACACAAATCAAACCACAAGAATTAATCACACCATCATTTACATACTTAACAATACTATCTTATAAAAATGATCACACTTAATTATGACAAGATGATATTTAAAACTATCTCAACTCCACCTTGGTATTTTTGAAAAGGGTTTTGAGCAAGGCAAAATATGTGGGGTAATATATTTCCCACTTGTGTTCTTTTTAAAAGGAAGTGATAATCAAAGTTTATAAAATGGGAGTTGCATACAAATGCAAAATATCAAGTTGAAAAGATAGATAGGAGATAGCATATAGATCTCCATATTTTTGGGAACACATAGTTTTGGAAATACTTTTTCTTTCTCAATTAATGGGTATTAGTTTTGGGTGTTGCTAAACCAAGTATCTTTGAAATGGAGTTGGCCAAAAGAAGAATGGAAAAGATATATGGAATATTTTCTTGTCATAACATGATCACCAAAGTTAAATATATTTTTATATTGGTTGGGTCTTATTTTTACTAGTCAAAACAATTTAAACAACAAGTCACACTAGGTTCAACATAGCAATGGGATGGAAAACACAATCATAAGTAAAATATTTCAAAAAGTTTTTGTTGGTTCTGAATTTTGGTCTTGTAAAACTAAGTTTTTTTTAGTTTCCAAATTTGGGATGTGACATTACCCACCCTTTGTGGTGTTGCCTCCCCTTGTGGAGAAGATCCCTTTTGTGGATTCAAGACCTCTACTTGTAGTTGTAGCTACTTGCCAATCTTTCATCTTATGGTGACTCTATTGGATCGGTTTGGTTGACCGTTGAAGAAACAACCATTCAAGATCCCTCCATGTATCTACTTGCCAATCTCTCCCTTTGGGATTCTATTGGACCGGCTTGGACGTACCGGTGAGGGAAACGTGTCCTTGTATCGTGTTTTGTGTTCTTGTGTTCATCGCGTTCTTCGTGTTCTTCGTGTGTTCTTGCGTGAGTTCGCCCAAATCCGTCGTCAATCCGTGAAGATCGGGACCTACTCGACACCATATGGTATCAGAGCAAAGGTTGCCACGGATTTGACTTTGTTTCCTCCACAAATCCCCCAAAAAAAATTTGGTTTTGAGAAATTCGAAAATTTCACAAAAAATAGCCCCAAATTGCTTTTGGATCGATCTGTGAATCTTGTACGTTTTGGTAAGTTTTGATCCATAGATATATTGCTAAACTTGTTGATCTTGCTTCCTTTGCGTTCTCATGGCCAAATCCCATTGATTTCCCCTCCGATTTGAGGTTTTTCGGGCCGTTTTTCCGCCAAAATCGCGGATTTTCGAGGGTCAACTCGCAGCAGGTTGCCCGGCCTACAGCCCGGCCTGGCCGGCCTCCCACCCGACGCCGCCAGCCTCCAGCCGGGCTGTCCCAGAAAAATGAAATTTTCAGAAAATTGTTTTGGTCATATCTTTTGATTCCGGACTCTGTTTTTGGTGTTCTTCGGCTCGTTTCAAAGCTACGAACAAGACCTCCATCACCATTGCGGAAGATCCATCATCCACCACCACCCAAATTCGTGGGCAAGGACAAAACTTCTACAACAAAGGGTGAAGATCATCGACGAAAGGTATAAACATCTCGAATCTTCCCCCCTTGCCATTCCTTTGAAAGCCACACTATATCCTTGCGATTACCATGTCCTATTGAGGCTAGCTCTTGATGATTACTTGGGCTTTGCATATTTGCACCGTGTAGTTTCCGAGCAAAAGTACTTGCGCTAGTTCATATATCTTATATCTTGTAGTTGGCATCAAAAGAAGTGGGTGTGCAAAAGAGAAAAGAGAAAAGAAGCAAAAAGTGGAAAAGAAAAGAAGAGACACCGCTTGCCACATCTCTTGTAGGAAGCGCGCAAGCTCGATGAAATCCAAGTAGGTGGTACATTTTGTGCAAATCTAGTAGCCCACCAATAAATTGCAATCGAGCTAGTGGCTCTCCTTATACTTGTGCAACACGAGCTTATAGTCTTCGCTAGGATCATATGGTTCTTTAGCTCACTTCTTGGTTGCATGAGTCCCATTTATCTATCCGTGTGTGTGTTTCTTGAGCTACATTCCTATCTTTGAGATTGACTTGTTTTTCCTTTGTGATCATCGTGGTTCTCTACTTGCTTTAACAATATCTTGGTTTCCGGTTGATTCAATTTGCTTTCCACCTACCATACATTCCTATCCACTTTTAAGCCGTGTGTGTTTTGGAGTTTGGTTTGGATACTTGAACACAAGCACTTTACTTTGTGATCGTTCCCTTTGGTTGTTCATGACATCCAATACTATCTACAAAGGTGAGAGGTTGTGCTCTAGTTCCTTTCCACTCCACATATACACTTGTCTTGTGAGTTAACATGTCTAGGGAGAGCGAATCCAACTATGGAGGCGAAGATGATAATGAGTACATGATGAGTCACATGGACTATGATGCCTCAAACTTTGAGGACATGGGGGACTACTACTTCTACACCGACAATGACCCCCATGACATGATGGATCATCACCAAAACTTCCGCTACCACTACTCCGACTCCGAGTACACGAGCGTCCACGACATGGAGCGGTACCACGACTTCGATCAACCTTCATCGCATGGTATCGACTCCGACAACTCAAGCATCGAAGACATGGAGCGGTACCACGACTACGACTACACAAGCTCAAACGACAATGAGGTGCAAATTTGCTCATATGCCTCATCATATGGTACCGACTTCGACCACAACGACATGGTGGACTGCCACTACTACGACTACAACTCCGATGACATGGTGAAGAACTTCTACGACTACTACTCTTGTAGCATGTGCGACGACATCGACTACACCTTCGACAAGATGCAAAAGGAGAGGACTCCCATCACCACCATTATCAAGAGCGGCACCACCAAGCGTCATGGCACAACCTACTATGGTTCAAGCTCAAGACGGTGCTCCGACAAGGCCACCATGCATTCATCCTATGAAGCTCCATCTACTTCAAGAAGGCGTCATGACAAGGACATCGCCAAGAGCGCCAAGCTTCGCCATTCTACATCGACAACAAGACGGTGCCCCAAGAAGTGCATCGACAAGGCCAAGCCAAGTCAAGGCCCATCTAGCTCATCAAGGCGCCACAAGAAAGATGCCACGGTGGACCACAACATGTCACCAAGCTCTAGTGGAAGCTACAAGGAAAGGTCGCCAGGGCAACAAGCACGCCGACGTCAACATGAGGAGAAACATCCCAATGACTTTCGGCGTCACCCCTCCACTCAAGAGCATCAACGTCGACATGAGAAGAAGACGGCGACAAAGGCACATCCTATGGTGTCCCCTCGTGCTACCACTTCAAGTGCGCCAACAAGAGCTACAAGTCCCATCTTTGATGAGATCATGGCCGACATCGACAAATTCTTCGAGCAAAGCCTACGTCGACGCCGGAAGAAGCATGGTCACAAACGTGAGGCCGCAACCCCATTGGCGCCTTTCTCAAGCACTTCTCTTGATATGACTTCTACACCAAGTGCCACCACCACAATGGCCCCCATATGGCAAGAATAAGTCCTCATTTGTGACAATTGCCAAGGCTAAGACCATGACCCATGAGAATGTCCCAATCTCTTGTGCCCAATATGCAATAGACGAGGTCACATGATGTGGGAGTGCAAAGTTGGTGATCAAGATGATGAGAAGATGGTCGAGCATGGGATTTTCCCTTAGACCACGGAGGCGAGCATGGATGATGCTATCACTTTGGTTGATGCGCCAAGTGAAGATGCCGAGCATGGGATTTTCCCTTCGGCAAAGGAGTCGAGTGATGATGCCTACACTTTGGCATTGACCTTTGGAGGTGAGATGGTTGAGGAGGTTGAGCATGGGAGTTTCCCTTCAACCTTGGAGGCGTTTGGAGTTGAAAACATTGAGTCTACCCTCTTGTGTTTGACTTATGAGATGGTACCAATCCCATGTGAGAATGAGAGCCACTTAGCCCACTTGAGTGAGAGTGATAGTGAGTTGAGTGCCTTCACCATATGTGAGTTTGAGTGCTTTCACTTTGAGGGAATGAGTGATACACCACTTGAGTTGAGAGAGGTAGTTGATAGGTCTTGTGAGGCCATTTCGATTTCTAACAACTTACCACCTTCCTCTAGTGTGTTTTCTCATTGTGTGCTAGGTTCCATGGAGGATGATGATGCCACCCCATGTCTACTTCAAGATGAATAAGTCGGCTACATGGAAGCGACTTCTACTTCAACACCTACTTCACATGAGCGGGACTACCAAGGTATGGGTGTTGATGTGACCATGATCCCACTAGTGGACATGATGAACTATGATTGCTTGCATGCTATGGATGATATTATTGACACATCATATGATACATTTGTATTCCCTTGTGATACTTTGTTGGAAATCATTGTTGATCATGTGGAATTACCTATTTGTGATGATTTTGCCATGAGCATGCCTTGTTACGAATGTTTCCATTTTTCTCCCATTGTGGCATGCAACATGTTGAACAATTTCTATTTCACATGTGTTGTTTGCAATAATATTGAAATGATTGCTAATGAGATTGCCCCCATAGCTTTCTCACATTTTGGAGATGTTTCGTTTTCTCTTATGGACCTTGTTCCATCCTTCACTTTGCATAGTGACCATCCATATATGTCATATTTTCCATTTGATTTTTGTGTGGTTGGTAATGTGCAAATGAAGAGACGCGTTGATACGTCTCAAACGTATCTATAATTTCTGATGTTCCATGTTGATATTATACCAATTGTTACATGTTTTATATACACTTCATAGCATTTTTATGCATTTTCTGGGACTAACTATTAACAAGATGCCACAATGCCAGTTCCTGTTTTCTGCTGTTTTTGTATTCCAGAAAAGCTAGTCTGGAAATATTCTCGGAATTGGACGAAACTTGGACAGAACCTCCTATTTTTCCAACACGAACACGGAGTCCAGAGGAGAGACGGAGGGGAGCCACGAGGCAGCCACACCATGGGGCGCGCGGCCCCCCTGCCGCGCCGTGGGGTGGTGTGGGCCCACGTGTGTCTCCAGCCGCCGCCCTTTCGCCTATTTATTCCTCCCGACGCGAAAACCCTAAAGACCCGAGCCATTATCCACGAAAAGTTCCAGAGACGCCGCCGCCGTCAACCCTAGCTCGGGAGGGTTCAGAAGCTCTTCCCGGCACCCTGCCGGAGAGGGGAATCATCACCGGAGGGCTCTACATCACCATGCCTGCCTCCGAGTGATGCGTGAGTAGTTCATCCTTGGACTACGGGTCCATGGCAGTAGCTAGATGGTTGTCTCTCCACTTTATGCTATCATGTTTAGATCTTGTGAGCTGCCTATCATGATCAAGATCATCTTATTGTAATGCTACATGTTGTGTTTGCTGGGATCCGATGAATATTGAATACTATGTCAAGTTGATTATCAATCTATCTTATATGTTATTTATGATCTTGCATGCTTTCCGTTACTAGTAGATGCTTTGGCCAAGTAGATGCTTGTAACTCCAAGAGTGAGTATTTATGCTAGATAGTGGGTTCATGCCTCCGGTAATCTGGGAGAGTGACAAAACTTCTAAGATTGTGGATGTGCTGTTGCCACTAGGGATAAAATAACCGAGCTTAGCTTAAGGGTGCGCCGTTAGGTCTAATGCATTTGTTTACATTACGCACATTACTTAATGCGATTATCCGTTGCTTGCAACTTAATACCAACGGGGAACTCGGATGACAACCTGGCGGTGGATTATTAGTCATAGACGCTGTTGGATAACGGTCTATGTATTTTGTCGTAATGCCCACATGAATATCATAGTAATCATCATGTCATATATATGCATTGTCATGCGCTCAATATTTTGTCAATTGCCCAGCTGTAATTTGTTCACCCAGCATGTTAGTTATCTTTTATGGAGAGACACCACTAGTGAACTGTGGACCCCGGTCCATTCTTTTACACTGATAATACAACCAACTGCAAACATTGTTCCTTTTCATTCTCTGCAATTTACTACTGTTTTCCACACCATACGTTTAATCCTTTGTTTTCAGCAAGCCGGTGAGATTGACAACCTCACTGTTTCGTTGGGGCAAAATAGTTTGATTGTGTTGTGTGCAGGTTCCACGTCAGCGCGCCACTGACAACCTTCAGAAGTGATTTCTTGCTCCTACTGGTTCGATTAAACCTTGGTTTCATACTGAGGGAAACTGCTGCTACACTGCTTCATACCTTCCTCTTGGGGTCTCCCAACGAACGTGTGATCCACGTCATCAAGCTCTTTTTTGGCGCCGTTGCCGGGGAGCAAGAGGATTTCTGCAAGGGGAGTCTCACGCTTCCAATCTCTTTACTTTGTTATTGTCTTGCTGAGTTATTATGTCTAGCTCTTTACTTGCTATCAATGGTTACTTTCCTTGAAACTAGTCCTATGGCTGAAAACAACATGAGAGAGCTTTATGAAATTTATCTTGAGTTGGGACATGAGGTGTTTGAAGAGAAAATTAAAAAGCCTATGGAAATTTATTTGCATAACAATCATGATAGTAGCAATGTTATTAGCATACATTCTTTGAACACCATTATTGCTAATGCCATGGAAAGCTCTAAGCTTGGGGAAGCTGGTTTTGATGAAAATATTATTTTTACCCCTACTTTGGAGGAGGAAATTTGCTTTGATACTTTGCCTCCAATATGATGATTTAATGATGGCTGTGATAGTTTTACTCCCACTATTACTAATGAAATTGATTATGCTTATGTGGAGAGTAATGATACTTTTATGCATGTGGATCATGATAAGAATGCTTTATGTGATAGTTATATTGTTGAGTCTATTCATGATGCTACTGAAAATTATTTTGAGAGAGGAAAATATGGTTATAGAAATCTTCATGTTATTAAATTTCCTCTCTTTATGATGAAAGTTTTGAGCTTTCTCTTGTGTTGCTTTTATAATGGTTTCTTTAAGAACTAATGGTCATTATGAGAGAGGGAGACACGGTTTCATATATCTCAATAATATTAAGTCTCCTCTCTTTATGTTGAAAGTTTTGAAGTTGCACTTGTTTTGCCTTCCTATGCTAGTCACTTTGTGTTCATTGACTTGTTTTCTTACAAGGCTCCTATGCATAGGAAGAGTGTTAGATTTAAACATGTTTTATATATGCTTCTTGATGCTCTCTTTTATGTTTCAACTCTCATCTTTATGTGAGCATCATAAAAATCACTATGCCTAGCTAAAAGGCGTTAAAGAAAAGCGCTTATGGGAGACAACCCATTATTTTATTTCTGCAATTTTTCTTTTCTTTTTGAGTCAAGGAGTTGTTTACTTCTGTAACAATTCCTTTGTATCTTTATTTTATCGCATTGTTGTGCCAAGTATTGCCTCTAATAGGAAGATGATGCTAGATTTGGATTTCTGCGCAGGAACAGATTTCTGCTGTTCACCGTTTTAATTCTGTAAAATCACAGAAAAATTATTTAAATCTGCAAATTTTTGTGCGTGATCCTCAGATATGTACGCATCTTTCGTTAGTTTAAAGTTTTTCGATCTGAGCAACGTAAGTGCCTCGAAAAAATTCGTCTTTACGGACTGTTCTGTTTAGACAGATTCTGTCTTTTATTTTTCGCATTCTCTCTTTTACTAGTGTTGAGTGGAATTCTTTTTTAGGGTGAAGAGCTTCACATAACATCAGTGGCAGTAGTTAATGTTAAAAGTAACGGTCATGTTTGTGTCCTTATAGAACATGTGAGTTTTTGATTGTGCACTAACCCTCTAATGAGAATTACTCTGAGTTTGGTGTGGCGGAAGTTTTCAAGGGTCAAGAGAGAAGGATGATATAATGTGATCAAGAAGAGTGAAGAGCTTAAGCTTGGGGATGCTCCCATGGATCACCCCAGCATATTTCAAGAAGACTCAAGCGTCTAAGCTTGGGGATGCCCAAGGCATCCCCTTCTTCATCAGCAACTTATCAGGTCATCTCTAGTGAAACTATATTTTAATTCTTTCACATCATATGTGCTTTACTTGGAGCGTCTGTGTGCTTTTATTTTCAGTATTTTATTTTTCTTATGGTCAACTTGATTGGACCCTAGCATTCTTGATTGGGAGAGAGACACGCTCCGCTTTTTCATATGAATACTCCTATTCTTCACTTATACTTGTTGAGTATTCTTATCTAGCTATTGCTATGCTTTTAGCTCCTGTTTTGCATGCATCTCTTATTCAGAGCTGTTAGTTCTTTTAAAGAAAGTACTCTCTTGCTTCACTTATAATTGTTTGGAGAGTTTATGTTGAAATAAATTGATTGGTGTTTGGTTGGAACAGAAAATGTTGCATGTGGTAGATGGTATAATGGAAAAAGCTTACATATTCTTGTAGATCACTGTATTGGATAATTTGATACTTGTCAATTGTTTTGAGTTATCAAGTAGTTCATGTTTAAGCTTTTGTATCATGTAGTTAAAACCTATTAATGAAGAACTACCGTAAAGCTCGTTGAAATTTGGTTTGCATGATTGGTATCTCTAAGGTCTAGATATTTTCTAGTAAAAGGGTTTGGTTAACAAGGAAGACAGTGTAGAGTCTTATAATGCTTGCAATATGTTTTCATATAAGTCTTGCTGTGTCGGTTGATATCCTGTGTTTGCTTCAAATAACCTTGCTAGCCTAAACTCTGTACTGAGAGGGAATGCTTCTCGTGCATCCAAAACCTTGAGCCAAAATCCATGCCATCTGTGTCCACCATAACTACCTATATGTGGTATTTCCTTGCCATTCCAAGTAAATTTTTCATGTGCTACCTTTAAACTATTCAAAACTTTATTACTCCTATTTTGTGTCAATGTTTACCAAGCTCATGAGGACGGGGTGGATGTCTTTATGTCAACTGTCAAACAGACTTTACCACCGGACTAGCGGCATATACATCCGCTTATCCATTAATTTTGCAAAAAGAGCTGGCAAATGGGGTGCCCAGTCCCAATTAATTACAACTTTAACCGCTTAATTCTCTTCACATTTTTGCCCTGATTTATCAGTCAAGCAATGACAAACAGTGAAATATCTGCATGTGTAAACAAAAGAGAAAGAGGGATGATCTGCCTTGCTGGTAGAAATAACGTCCTTCATGGGAGCCGCTCTTAAAAGTCTGGTTGGCAGGGGTCATATTGTACTTTCCATTTTCTGATTCGTTGACAATTAACAAACACCTCTCAAAACTTATTTTTACTCTCTATATGATTTCAAAAACTTAAAAAGCTCTAGCACATGATTTAATCCCTGCTTCCCTCTGCGAAGGGCCTTTCTTTTACTTTTATGTTGAGTCAGTTTTCCTACTTCTTTCTATCTTAGAAGCAAACACTAGTGTCAACTTTGGTGCAACAATTTTTATATGCTTGTATATTGCACTTATTATATGCTTTGTGTTGACAAATATCCATGAGATATATATGTTGAAAGTTGAAAGCAATTGCTGAAGCTTAAATCTTCCTTTGTGTTGGTTAAATACCTTTTACTTAGAATCTATTGCTTTATGAGTTAACTCTTATGCAAAACTCTTTGATGCTTGTCTCGAAAGTACTATTCATGAAAAGTTTTTGCTTATATGATTCAGTTGTTTGCTCATTATCTACTTGCTAGCAAACTATAGACCATTGACCTGGATCACTTCATTCATAACATGTGCTTTACAATACTATTTGATCAAGATTATGATTGTAGCATGTCACCTCAGAAATTATTTTGTTTTTATCGTTTTACCTACTCGAGGACGAGTAGAACTAAGCTTGGGGATGCTTGATACGTCTCAAACGTATCTATAATTTCTGATGTTCCATGTTGATATTATACCAATTGTTACATGTTTTATATACACTTCATAGCATTTTTATGCATTTTCTGGGACTAACCTATTAACAAGATGCCACAGTGCCAGTTCCTGTTTTCTGCTGTTTTTGTATTCCAGAAAAGCTAGTCTGGAAATATTCTCGGAATTGGACGAAACTTGGACAGAACCTCCTATTTTTCCAACACGAACACGGAGTCCAGAGGAGAGACGGAGGGAGCCACGTGGCAGCCACACCATGGGGCCGCGCGGGCCCCCCTGCCGCGCCGTGGGGTGGTGTGGGGCCCACGGGCTCTCAGCCGCCGCCCTTTCGCCTATTTATTCCTCCCGACGCGAAAACCCTAAAACCCGAGCCATTATCCACGAAAAGTTCCAGAGACGCCGCCGCCGTCAACCCTAGCTCGGGAGGGTTCAGAAGCTCTTCCCGGCACCCTGCCGGAGAGGGGAATCATCACCGGAGGGCTCTACATCACCATGCCTGCCTCCGGAGTGATGCGTGAGTAGTTCATCCTTGGACTACGGGTCCATGGCAGTAGCTAGATGGTTGTCTCTCCACTTTATGCTATCATGTTTAGATCTTGTGAGCTGCCTATCATGATCAAGATCATCTTATTGTAATGCTACATGTTGTGTTTGCTGGGATCCGATGAATATTGAATACTATGTCAAGTTGATTATCAATCTATCTTATATGTTATTTATGATCTTGCATGCTTTCCGTTACTAGTAGATGCTTTGGCCAAGTAGATGCTTGTAACTCCAAGAGTGAGTATTTATGCTAGATAGTGGGTTCATGCCTCCGGTAATCTGGGAGAGTGACAATAACTTCTAAGATTGTGGATGTGCTGTTGCCACTAGGGATAAAATAACCGATGCTTAGCTTAAGGGTGCGCCGTTAGGTCTAATGCATTTGTTTACATTACGCACATTACTTAATGCAATTATCCGTTGCTTGCAACTTAATACCAACGGGGAACTCGGATGACAACCTGGCGGTGGATTATTAGTCATAGACGCTGTTGGATAACGGTCTATGTATTTTGTCGTAATGCCCACATGAATATCATAGTAATCATCATGTCATATATATGCATTGTCATGCGCTCAATATTTTGTCAATTGCCCAGCTGTAATTTGTTCACCCAGCATGTTAGTTATCTTTTATGGAGAGACACCACTAGTGAACTGTGGACCCCGGTCCATTCTTTTACACTGATAATACAACCAACTGCAAACATTGTTCCTTTTCATTCTCTGCAATTTACTACTGTTTTCCACACCATACGTTTAATCCTTTGTTTTCAGCAAGCCGGTGAGATTGACAACCTCACTGTTTCGTTGGGGCAAAGTAGTTTGATTGTGTTGTGTGCAGGTTCCACGTCAGCGCGCCACTGACAACCTTCAGAAGTGATTTCTTGCTCCTACTGGTTCGATTAAACCTTGGTTTCATACTGAGGGAAACTGCTGCTACACTGCATCATACCTTCCTCTTGGGGTCTCCCAACGAACGTGTGATCCACGCAATCACGCGTCATGACGGATGATGTGTTCATATACCGTGCACATAATTTCTTTATATGGTGTCTTGTGTGTGCCGGTAAACGCATGATAATGTCAACCTCAATTGAGCATGAGTTGACAATACGAGCTCTTAAGAGCATACATTTGAGTTGTGGATGGAATCCAACTCTAAAATCTTTCTCATGTTTTGCATCAAACAAGTTGAACAATTTCTCTTACTTATGGTTTGTTTCCAATCATGTTGATGCTTTTGGTCTCCTCTATGACAAGCATGTTTCCTTGATCTTTCACATGGATGATTTATGTGTTGCCATAAATATGATGAACACTTGTTCTTTCCAATGGCTTGTTTGCAACCATAATGACATTTTGTGCATGTCTTGTCATGAGTTTATGGGTTTCTACCAATTTGGTGTTGCAACAAATATGTTGAAAACTTGCTCTTTCATGTGTTTTCTTTGCCACCATGATGATATTTTGGACATTCTTCATTGTGTATTTTTGCCAAACCTTTCGCTTATTGCATCAAGGATGATGACAAATTGTTCTTTCTAATGTCTTGTGTGCAATAATGATCATACGATTCCAAATGAGATTCCTAGATGGCATCCTCATATTTTCATGGAGTTTTTGTGTTTCCACATTTTGAAGATGTCCCATTGGATTGCTTGCACTTTGACCTTGCACGTGCACTACATTTTCATATTCTTGTGTTGTGCTAACGGTGCTATGATAAAGAATGGACATGTCATTGTTGATATGCTCCTCTTTCTTGCACACACATGGTTTGCTTGGTCTTTGATGTTTGTAGGCATGGTGAATTCCAATTCTTCGACAACATATCTACCTCCTTTGCATGGTGATGAACAGCAAGAGTCGAGGACGTCTCTTTTTAAAGGAAGGGGGAGATGATGTAGTGCAACCCACGTCCATCACCATGTCAAGCGGTTCAACACATCCCAAGTCGTCATCGAACTCAAAGGAGAACTCCTTCCCTTATATCACCCACAATATGTCGCCATTGAATGGTATGCTACTTGACCATCGTCCCCTTTGCTTTACTAGGTATGACATGACGAGTACATGTACACGTGAGGATGACCAAGGTGCACGAGGAGCGAAGGCCGGCAAGACGATGGCTTGGAAGAGGAGGAGAAAGCGACAAGACGGAGAAGAAGAAGCTGGCGAAAACTACTAGGCCGGCCTCCAGCCCGGCCTGGCCGGCTCCCAGGCCAGCCTACCTCCAGAGAGCGCCGGCCTCCAGCCCGGCCAGGCCGGCTCCCAGGTCGGCCACCCAGTTTTCCTGCACGCGTTGACTTTTAAGTCATGTAACTTACCCCTTCGCCCTAGACTATATATAGTAGTTCCCCTGCACCTTAGAGAGGGAGAGTCTATGATGAGAGAGAGTTGAGCATAGGCTCCTTACCCACCCTTTGTGGTGTTGCCTCCCCTTGTGGAGAAGATCCCTTTTGTGGATTCAAGACCTCTACTTATAGTTGTAGCTACTTGTCAATCTTTCATCTTAGGGTGACTCTATTGGATCGGTTTGGTTGACCGTTGGAGAAACAACCATTCAAGATCCCTCCTTGTATCTACTTGCCAATCTCTCCCTTTGGGATTCTATTGGACTGGCTTGGATGTACCGGTGAGGGAAACGTGTCCTTGTATCGTGTTTTGTGTTATTGTGTTCTTCGCGTTCTTCGTGTTCTTCGTGTGTTCTTGCGTGGGTTCGCCCAAATCCGCCGTCAATCCGTGAAGATCGGGACCTACCCTACATCACCTGGCCCCTTCCTCCAGCTCGTGTGTCACGTCGCCGTGTTGCTGGGCGTGCCGTCGTCCAGGCTCGCCATCCACACTCTGTAGTTCCTCCGTCTGAACTCTGAACCAGGCGGTCGGGCTGGTTTTGTTATTGATCATTTCTTTTCCTAATGGCTCGACGGTCAAGTCAAGTGAACATGTCTACGTCCCGCTCTTTCAACGTGGTCACCAACAGCTAGCCGCCATCGTCCGGCGCGTTCTGGCCTTCTGGAGGACCACGCGCACTACATGGAGCCGCTGCTAGACTTCCACTACCAGATGGAATCAAAGTTACTTACTAAGAGCATCTCTAGCAATGCCCTTAAAACGCGAAACCTCAAACGCGTTTTAAGGTTTGCGGAACTCACGTTTTTTGCGCGAAAACTAGTCGCAACATAGCAGAAACCTTAAATCGGAACTGCAAATCGAGAATTTTTTGCGGGAATGAAATTGTTCTTCATCGATTCATCTCGTACAGATAAATTCGTCCATAATTTACATTTAATCTAAACTAAAACAAAAGTAATTCTACTGGATTTCGTCGCCGCCCTAGCCCTATTCCAAAATTTGGCTCATCGGAGCCTCGGGCGCGGCGGCGACATAGCGGCGGTGGAGGAGCTTCACTCCTCGTCGGAGACGAGGTCGACGACCATCGCCGCGTCGCGCTCCCAGTCCGCCTTCTTCTCCGCGGCGACGTGGTCCTGCTCGAGCCCCTGGTGGAGGAAGATGAGGTTGATCTCCTCGTTGCGCCGGAGCTGCGCCGCGCGCTCCTCTGCCTCCCGCTCGGAGAGGAGCTTCACCACTGGCATGGTGCGCTCGAGGTCGTCGTCGGCGACGAAATCCTCCGGCGCGAGGGAGAAGCGAAGGCCTCGGCGTCGTACTCCTCTGGCGGAGGAAGCGCTGGCGGAGGCGCCGAGGAGCTGCCCTCGCCGCCGTTGCGGAGACGAGCTCGGCGCACGAGCTCGCGCTCCCACCGGAGACGGTCGAACTCCTCGACCTGGCGGACGTGGAGCGACGGCGGCACAGGCTCGTTGTCGTGCAAGTACCGCCGCGAGCTGCGCTTCCACGCGCCGTCCGAGCGGACAACCTGCGCCCGCCGTGCATCAGAGTAATCGCCGCCGAATCGGTCGTCGCCCGGCAGCGGCGGCGAGAGCTCCCTCTTCGGGGCCATCGTAGCTCGGCGGCGGCGCTGGATCTGCTTTCACGGCGGCTGAATCGCGCGTTGGAGGCGGCGGTGCGGGGGGCGGATTTCTCGTCAGCGGCGGCGCGAGGATGAGGATTGCGAACTGGGAAACCCTCGTCGGCCGGGATAAAGGCTGGGGGCGCACATTCACGGGCCCCCTTATCCCGTTTACGGGCCGAGCGGCCTTTACGGGCTCTGGACTGGCAGAAAAACTGCCTCGGCCCGTAAACTCGCCGGAGTTTTGAGGGTTTCGCCGTTTTAAGGACTCTGCTAGAGATGATCTAACCAATGCCTACATGTTCTTTCGCCCACAAGGTAAGCCACGTTGCCGTACATGCTGCAGCGGCTCCATGTACTGCGTATGTAAAATCTTAGACAAAAGCAAAGATTTATTAGTTACTACATCCCAATTTGAAAAATCAAGCCGTCAACATTACATGAGCAGAGATGCATGTGCTATGAGGGACTCCACTGACGTCCAGAATAGCATGCATTCTTATGGTTGAGGGTAGCGGCAGTAGAGGACGATGTGTTGTATAAGTGCAATATCTAGATTTAATTGCACAAACATTGAAATAAATCCAACTCAATCAAGAAACGCTGGTTTCATATCATAAGAACGTACAACATCGTTTTTTATCTATGAACACACAATTTCTTTGCAAATTGACACATACAAACATCAGCGGCACACAGGCAGTACCAAGGAGCAGTGGATCCATCTGACAAAAAGAGCAGCAGCGGCACTTGTCGGCTTGGGAGCGGGAAGCCCCGCGAATGCAAATGCAGCAAAGAACTGGAGTATAGTACGTACTTAAAAAACAGAGAAACAATCAACGCGGATTGACAGAGCAGTTGGGAGACGTAGGGGTGGAGGACCCGGCGTGTTGACGTGTTGTGCCCCCGGCGTTGCAGCTACAGGTTAGAGCCACGCGTGCTAGCGCGACCGATCGACGCAACCTGGTCGACTGGATCGGTGCGGAGCGTGCGTGGGTGTACAGGCCAGTACGCGTGCGTCTGTCGCGCCGTTGGCCGGATCTAGGCGAGGCAAAAGATGCGGCCAGCTCGAGTGTTTAACTCCTGCACCGCGCGGATGACCGCGAGCTCCTGGGCTCGATGGGGATGACTGGCCGCCGTCGCAGGCGGGCGGTGCCATGGACAGAGAAAAACGTGGCGGCAGCGACATGCTGATATCATGTCGCGCGGTGGCAGTTGATGTAATTTCCCTGCAAATAAGGGCAAATCGGTATAGATAGAGAAAAACCGTTGGACCGGTCAAACTTGTTTGGTGCTTGATATTGGGACAATCTGGATCATAGATCGAAAATTGAACGATATAAATTTAATATATCCCGATATGTTTGCTCTTTTAATAGTGGTATAGATAAAGTAGAAGCAAACATGAAGGACAAGGCCTAAAAAAGAAAAAATACAACTCGATCCACGCCGGCCCCGAGGCCGCGCCCCACACGGGTCGACGGCCAAGTTGCCCGAGCAACCATGGCCGACACCAAAACCTCTCAACGCAACGACGGAGGTGAGAATCCGGAGCCACCGCTCCGACATCCACGCTGGACCAAGACGCCCTAGTGACCAAAGCCGACACCGAACAACCTCGACGCAACACGGCGGAGGTGGCCTCGACGCATCACAGCGGAGGCGAAACATCCGGATCCGCCACTCCGACATCCACGTAAGCCCCAAGGCTGCGCTCCACACGAACCGGCGACCAAGACGCCCAAACGACCAGAGTCGACGCTCCACCACCTCAACGTAGCACGACGGAGGCGAAACCCGGAGCCGCCGCTCCATCATCCACACCGGCCCTAGGGCCGCGCACCCCTAGCCGGAGACGAAAAGTCGCCGCCGCCAACCACCAGAGCTTCGCAGATCCCTCTGGCCGGTGGAACATCCAAGGCGAGGCCCCAAGAGGCAAGCGACGCAGTAGCGCCGCCCTCGCCCAATCCCGCGTGGGATCTGGGGTTTCCCCGGAGAACCCGGCGTGGAGAAGCGATAGCACCACCTCGACAACGCCTTCAAGGACGCGGCGCCCGAGGGCGTCGCCGTCGTCGGCCCCGGCCAAGAGCCTGGGCAGGGCTTTCACCCGGCGATGTGTCGCAAACCCAGCGAACCGCCCATCGAGGGTCGGCCAGACCACCATCTCCGCTTGTCGCAGCCACCGCGACACCTCACGCCACGGCAGACATCAAGCCGACCACGGACCGACCGTAGCCGCAGCTTCGGGGCCGCCGCCCCAGCTTCCTCCTCCCCGGCCTCGCCCCTGCCGCAGCCAGGGGCGCAGCGCCGTCGCCGCCCAAGCCTCCTCCTCGCCGCCCACTCATCGTACTCGCCGCAGCAACTCCTCCCTGCGCCGGCCCGCGCGGCCCAGATGCGGCCCGCACGGCCCCGACCTCCTGGCGTGCCGCCGCCGCCCCGCACCGCCAGGCCGCGCCCCGCTCCACGCGCCGTCGCCGCAGACCACACCGCGCCCGACCGAGCCTCGACGCCCGCGCCGCCGCGATGCCGACGGTCCCGACCTGCCGTCCGAACGGCCAGGCCAAGGCCCACCCCCATCAGATCCGGAGACAGGAGCCCCGGATCCGCCGCCCAACCGTAGCCCCATGGTCCCCGGAGCCGCCGCTCCGGCCAGCCAGCGCCGGCGACCCGCCGTCTTCGTCCCAGCCGAGTCTGGCGCCCGCCGTGCCACATCGAGACGACTACACCCCCGCCACCAGTTGTTTGGCAGCGGGGAGGCCGCCACTGCCGCGGCGCGGAGGCCGGCGGCAGCTGCGGCGAGGAGGGGCGTGGAGGTGGGGGCTGGCGGCGGTGTTGGGATGGCCCCCGGTGCCGCTTGGGCGCGACACGGGGGGAGGGGGGGGGGGGGGGGCTGTGGGGGTTCTTGTTAGTGTTATACTACTACATGAGTAGGTAGACCATTTACAATGTGGCGCGAAGGCACGGGACAAACCAAAAACGAATTTAGATAAATTCAAAATCCTGACCGACAACAACAAGGTTTGGACGAGCACACTCAAGGCGGTTCTCAAAGCAGCTTGTGAAGCTTTTTAGCTCTCATGAGGGCCCATTCGCTGACCTCATTTATCTATAAGCCCGGCTGCCTACTTAGTGTGAAACTCGAGATATCGTGCTGACCATACCTTAAGATTAGAACAAGCTTACCTAGGTGCCATATACAAATATTTTGGATTTGTCGTTGAATGGTGGTGGTAAAAGTCTTTGTTTCCTTCATATTATAAAGCTTCTATATAGTCGTTCTTAAAGGATCGGTATGATCGACTAGAAGAGGTCAATATGTGACTAAATTTTTTCATTTTCTCTTGAATTTCAGGGATACAACAAAATATGAATTGTCTAGATATACAACTAGGTGGATAATTTATATGATGAGCTTACAAGATATGACTAGATAGATGAGATACAAGATTAAACAAGCTTTTTTCGATAAAGGACGCTTTATTAAACTCAATATGTCGCATCGAGGCGATACAAATAAAGAGCTCACACCCAGCTTCTGCACAACATGGTGCACACAATTAAACAAGCTAGCAATAAGTAAGTAAATGATGGAAATAACCACAAGGTGGAGATGATGATGTATTCGTGGAGTTCACTCCTTTGAGTGGGAGGGGGGATGTACGTCTTCATTGGAGTAGGTTATCCAGGAGATAATATATCATGTGTTTCACTAATGTAAATTTATCTATGTGATAAACGATTCAGGAAGCATATTGACCCTAAGTCATCTTGTACATACAAAGTGTGTTAGATTACCTGTTGAAGAATATAACATACTCATTCCAGTGAAAATCTGACAGATTAAATCACTAAGTCTCTTTCATAGTACGTGCCTAACGAATGTATTGGGGCGTCAAGACTTAAAAGAATTGCAGATTTAAGTCGGACAAACTTATTACACCCTTCTTCCCTTGATTGAGTATTACCGAAGTTTCTCGATCTATGTTTTGAATGTGGACATTGTGCAATACGGAAATACGGATATACTCACTCCGTTATGTATAATAAGATGTTCATTTTTTTTTTGAATCCCGTGTATCTAGATGCATTTCGTGTCGTTTCACTCATTTTAGTCCGTTTATAGTCTATAATAAAATATCTAAAATATTTTATAATTCGAAATGGAGAGAGTATCATGCAAGTATCCCTTCTCTACTTATTTTTTCTTAGAGCGGAGTTTTGAGAGTTTTGCCGGGATTTAAACATACTACGAGTAGTAATCCAAGTGGAGTGTTAGGAATCGAATCTCAATAGAGGGTCTTTACTCCCAAGTCAACGAAACTTGGATTGTATGGGTGAGAAACACCACAATTGTGCATATCTATTCTCTTCGAAGATCAAATAACTCTATTCTATGTGTCCTCTTTTAGGTGTATTCTATGCCTCGGGCTCACATGCTTTTCAAGCCCATGAGGCCATGACCCTGAGTTTGATCAACAAAATCATATATCACAAAAATTATACGAATGAGTTTCTAAGACTAGCCATAGTGCTACTATCTTAGCCGGCACGCAACTTGGACCCACAAAAATGCTGATGTGGCATTATAGAGGTAGGGTGTGTTTGGTTCTGCTTTTTCAACATGTTTCTGCTGTACAAAAGTTAAAAGCTAACCAAACGAGTTTTTTTCCGCAGCAGATTTTCAAAAGTTGGCTGATTCTCCTTGTGTATTTTTCACAGCAGCTCCACCCCTGTTTTTGCTGCGGTGAAAACTAATAATGTATGAAAATTACCACCACTGCCACTGGTAAGTCAAATACCGATTCGTTTCTTTTCTTTCCCTGAAGGATACAGCCCCTTCGTCGTTCGTCCTTCCGGCCAGGACGAACGTGAGGAGACCTAGAGCTCCGGCGCTGGCCCTATGGCCGCCCAACTCTGGTGGGGCGCTGCCAGTGGTGGACCTAGGATTTTAGCAAATGGTATGCCACCAAAATATTTACGTGCATATTGACAATGATTTTGTCGGCAATTAGAAAAAATGAAAAATAATTAAATAAAAAGGAGCTTTTCTTATATAATCTAAAGATAAAATTTTGACACATGCATGGTCAATGGCCCGTTCTAATTTTGAAGTAAATTCTTGCCGTCGTGGGCAGCCCTAAATTCCAAAGTATTCGACCGCGAGATGATTATCAGCTTTGTTCTAACAAACGGATAAAATACGGTCACATTTTGTTAAAATAACTAACAAAATATGTAACGAAAAAATACCACGGGGCATATGAAAATTCATGGAATACTGATTATCGAAGATTAATTATTAGTTGACTAAATTATCAGCTGATGCCACGCAGCTAGCCCATGGCACTAAAACGAGTGTAGAATTGTCCCAACTTGCCAATAGGTAAATGTTTTCTCTGATTAGTCATCATAACTTTTTTTAAGGCCTGATTAGTCATCATAACTAATCAGGCCAAATCAATTACTCGCAAAAATAGCTAAATGGTATATATCTAACTATATGAACGATGGGCACTTTAGCGATCAGAGAGCACCCCATGCACTGTTCCTGGCAACAGTAGTTACTGTAGCTAGGAACAGTGTTGAACAGTTCTTCGATCCGCGCCGTCCGTTGCCGATCCGACGGCCTCCACGCCATCTCCGTGACGGTTTTGCACAAATGCCCCTCAGAAATCCGGAGCTTGCTCCGCGATCCACGACTTTACGAGGCGATGGACCTATTTGCAAATTGCGGAAAACACAGGGTTTCCGAGCAAAAATCGTCAGCAGATCCCCTCTCCCTCTCTCCCTCTCGCGCGAGCCGGAGATCGCCGCGGGCGCCGCCGCGCCGCCCCGCCGCTCTGGCACTCCCCCACCGGATCGAAGCCCGCGCAGAGGTTCGCCGTCTTCTCCTCGACCGCCTCGCCGAAGATCGGCCGCTGAGACGCCGCGAGGGCGCCGGAGTCGCCACCGCCGCGCTCGGCATCCGCCGCCGCATCCGCGCGCTGCCGGCGCCGCTCCGGCGACCTAAAGCGAGCGGCGCCGCCACCTGCAGTCGCTCCGCGCTCGCGCGCGTCCAGTGCGCTCACTCACGCGCCCCAGAACGCGGTGGCGCGGCGTCGCCGTCGTCCTTGCCGCCACGGCAATGGCAGGCCTGGCCACTGCTGACATCATCGTGACGTCGCAGTGGGCCTGGCTGCCAAATTTTTTTCCTTTTTGGCGTAAATAATAAAAAACTAAATTCCCTACACGTGGGCCCCACGGTATTTAGATAATGCGTACAAATTGATAAATACTGAAAAAAATCAACAATTTCAAATCTCCCCATCCAAAAAATACGACACATAATGGAAAAAGCTATTCTACCACCGGCTGTTGCTACAGCCGGTTACGGGCCTCACGCGCGCCCTATCCATTCGCGTCTCTCTTCCAATCTATTTCTTCTCATGCGGCCGGCGCGGACTGCCCCGCCGCCGGACGAACGGAGCCCTTCACCTCGCCTCCTCTCTCATCCTCAGCTCTCGTCCGCCGTCCTCGACTCCGGCTTGGCCCGCCGCCGCTCGGGGCCGAGCCACCCGGCTCGCTCCTCCCGCTCCTGCGTGGCGCCGGCGTCTCCCTCACTCTGCTCGCCAGGTCAACCTCGCACCAGAGCTCGCGCCATGGACGGGCGCCTGCTGTTGGACCGAGCTCTCCACTTCTCCAGTCCGGCCCGACTCCGGGCGCCATAGCCGGCTGCCGCCGGATCCGAAGAAGAAGACGTCTACATGTGGCTCTGGGATTCACCTGATCCGGCTTTTGACGGACCTCCGCCGTGGGAAATTCATGGACGACGAGCTCGAACCAGGCAGGCGGCGCCTCATGGTGGATAGGGAAGGTCAGCTTTTGGGGATTTTTTTGTCGATGTTACATACGGTGTTGCTTTTTGCTACATGTGAGCATGGTTTTTGTTGGATAAGCACAGGCAAAGTGCTACATTGATTTTCTTTCAAAAGTGACATTTCAAACATTTTGGTACAACAAATTGGTTTTTGCTACATTGCTTGTTGATTTTTGCTACATGGCTAGTTGATTATTGCTACATGGTTGTGTTTAAAGTGCTACATTCGTTTTGCTACATGTCACCAAGCTTTACGGATCTGATATTTTTTTGCTACATACAGTGCTACATGCGACAAAAAAAATGTTGTGTTTGACTTTTTTTGCTACATAGATCGGACGTAGCATTTTCTGAAAGTTCTTTGCTACATGCGATGTTGCATACACATATACAAAGTGCTACACTCGAAACGTTTTTGCTACATAGATCGGACGCGCGAGATCATTTCACTTAAGTAGATCCGACGGCTGCGGAGGCGGCTGTAGCAAACCTTTGCTACACCCGACTGAAGCGTAGCACACGCCAAACATAATACACAAACATCAAAAAAATCTAATTAATTATATGAAAATAAAAATATATTTACACTTTTCAATTTAGTCAAAATTTGGAAAAATTCCATATACACTTCCTCCAACTGGAGTTCAACTTAAAAAAAATATGTAGCTATGGAATCCAAATGAATAAATTTGCATTTCCACCCATTATATACTAAAATTTAAAATTAATAATTTCCAAACATTCCCAAATTGCTTATAAATTAGAAATACTCTAAAATAAATAAACATGCTCATAAAAAATAAAAATAAAAAAGCCAACTATTTACACATTTTTTTTTGAACATTTTGAATTGATGAAAATTTAAAGAAAAAACAAAATGCACTCCCCATAATTATGTACAGTTGAATTTAACAAATGCTCACACTACGTATTCCCTCATATTATGTACTCTAATTGAACATCTCAATTAAGCAAAATATTAGCAAAAAAACTAAATTAACTTTCTCTAAATATGAAATTCATATGCAATTCCTCAAAATATATATTCAAATATTAAATTTAAATGCAAGTCCACAAATTACATATTCACTTCACTAAATGCTCATATAATGCACATCTTCTGATTACGAAGCTAAATTACTTATTTATGCCAACATACAAACATAATCAAACATTTGAATTTGCCAAGTATTCGAAATTACCGTAGCATTTCTGAAAGATTCAAATTATTCAACATTTCGATATAACTCGAATACATTTTTCCTAATTACAATTAAGAATTCATGGCAACATATGAACATATTTAAATACTTCAATTTGCTGAATATTTGGATATTCTCTAAACTATATAAAAAATGTTCAGAAAAATTCAACGCTAACTACATACAGCAAAACATAAAGCATAGTTGAACAATTCAAAATAGTCAAAATTTGAATGCAACATAAACGAACTTTCCCCATTTGTTAGCACAAATCCAAAAAATATGCAGTACCACTAACTACATACTTAACTTAAATATTATTTGGAAAAAAAAGCACATTTCAACATTTCAAATTGCTAAAATATTTGAGCTACCCCAAAATATATCAACATGCTAAAAAAAAATGATACTTACTAATGCCAGAATACAAACAAACTTAAACAATTCAAACTGCCTAATATTCGTATACATTGTAAGTTCACTTCATCTAATTATAGATTAAAAAGTAATAAATGCTCACAAAATACATTTCCTCTGATTATACTATGCAACCAAACAAAAATACCAAATATTATTTGCACTACTTATTGCATAATGCAAACATATTTCAAGATTTCAATTCAACGAATATTTGGAGAAAACCCAAATTAATTCCCTCAAATTATGTATTGAATTTAATAGATGTCCATATAATGTATTCCATTTAATTATAGAATTCAATAAAAATTTCAAATCAAAATACAAACTTATTATTTTCCCAAATTGTTTAATATTCAGAGATAATTTAACTTAAATCTCTCTAATTGTGCGCATAAAAATAAAAAAAATGCTTCATTCACTAAATGTTTGCAGAAAATAAAAAAGCATTCCCTCTAATTATGGATTGAATTTACCGAATTCCCTTACAACGTATTTCCTCAAACTATAGCGTTAAATTAAATATTTCGATATTTATCACAAATTACAAAGATACTTGCCCACTCCAATTTATGGAAATAAATTAATTCAACGAATACTGTTTGTTTACAATAATGCACATTTTACTATGAATATGCAAACAAAAAAAAAATCCCATCTAAGTAATTTTGTTACTTAATCTTCTCAATTCTAAACCATTCCTTTAATACACGTTGAACATCTGCAATACTTTAAAAAAACATTATTCGCGAAATATTACAACAACATATCGCCAATAAAAATTTACAAATAACCAAGGCGCGTCATGACGACGCGCAAAATTCCACTAGTTTAGGCTTACACGCAAGACCAAAAGCATACAAGAAAATTCCTCACGCCCATGCCGTAATAATTAACTAACAGACAAAAGCTAATCAATCAGCCCATGTCCTCATGCATGTGATGGCGTGTAGTTGACGGGAAAAATATTCTGCAGGAAGCTTCGTATCTTCCCCTGCTACGGCGCCATAAAGCACTCTTGATGGCCCTTCACGTAGTTACCTGCGTGAAAAGAATATGGGTTAGGTTGAGACTCCAAGTGCAGAGTGTGTAGTAAGTGGAAGACGTGTTTTCCCCACGAGGGGTGACTCGAGGGTTTAATATCGAACTCTCGGGAATCAGTAGTGAAGATTTATCTTTCCTATCCTTCTTTTGGTTACCTACAAAACAAAGTAAATGTTTTGGTCCTCAACCTCACCTAGTGGTTGTCAAGCACAAGGTGTGAGAATGATATCAAGATAATATGCAATGCAAACAAGAAATAAACATGCAATGGTGGTAAATAAATATGCAAGGATGGTGGTAGCGATGATAAATGATATTTTTTGGGTTTTATATGATGAATGCAAGATGTAAAAGTGTTTTTGTATTTTCGGATTTTTAAATGGCAGAAAATGGAAACGTGGTAAAAGTGGTTGAAAAGGTGTTTCTTATGGTTAAAAATGGACCGGGGTTCATGGTTTCACAAATGCACTCTCTCTTTAATAAAGTGGTAGACAATGGAACACTAGAGTTGACATATGAGATTGCAACACAATAGTTTAATGACAAGTTATAATTATATGGGCATCACGTCCTAACATAGAGACCTTTTGGTTATTAGTCTCTCTTATACTCCACCAAGATGCGAACTAAATCATAACACCTCGGTAATTAAGATAACTCAGAGTATAGCAATAAGTATCATGACATGAAGTTAAAATAAGAACATGCTAGATCTAGTCATGGAGTAGTGGCAATGGTCACACCCACATCTCCGGTAGCATGGTATTTCTTTTTATCCCTAGTGAGGCAACAAAGTAAGGTAAAACACCCAAGTGGATCGCAGAACTTTCTCTCACGTTCACTGCACTAGCCACCCCCCGTTACTCCAACTAATGCACACGTTCCCCCTCACGCGCTCTCATAAACATGCTTGATCATGACAAGTAAATAAGAATGGGGTACATAATATGCATCTACTTTCATAACTGAAACAAAACCATTGCAATCTCAAACATATATTAACTCATAAAAAATCCACCACAAAGTTATTACATAGATGACCGTAATCATGTTCAGCAGCTCATACGGTACTAATTAGTGAAACTCGAGAGAGATAGATACATAAGTTACTTCCACAAACCCATAGTCCAGAGGTGGACTACACCCTCTTCATCATGGAGACGGTGGAGAAGTCGTTGGAGGAGATGGAGACCACGCCGGCAGCGCCCCGCCGGAGTTTTCCCCCTCCAATCAGCAGCTCCAGGTCTCTGTTTCGGTGTTTCTGTGTTTCTGCAGCACTCCTTCCAGAGAACGTCGGGGACTATTTTTATAGGCTTTTTTAGGTCAAAACGGAGTTGGTGGAGGAAAGATCGACGGCAGCGGAGCGTCGAGGCCCAAATTGGGCGTTCCCACGCGGCCAGGTACAGGGGCTGCGTGGGCCCACCTCTTTTGGCCCTTGGGGCTCCGTTTGTTCGCTTCCTTCGCCCCTAAGTCTTCTTCCTTCCAAATATTGACACTCGTAAATTTGCAGGTGATTTGGACGTCGTTTGGGTTCCTGAAACATTAAAGGAAAGAAATAGGGTTTTCTGCCTGCGCAGGGTTAATTCCATAAAAAATAGGAAACATATCAAATATTCCCAAAATCATTATAAAACAGTGATATAACCCTTATATGATGCAAATATGACTGGAATATAAGTAAAAATAATGCAAAGTTCATGTATGCATTTTACATGCATCAACATCCCCAAGCTTAACCTATACTCATCCTCGAGTATGAAGGTGATAAAACTAACATGGACTTTGCAATTTAATACTATCAATGGATATCAAAGATGATTACTATTGCTACATAGAGTAAAATGATTTATTCTTAAAAGGAGTAGCAATATATAAGATAGTTTATGAAGTGATATCAAGTATTCAATGCAAGGATGTTCAATGATAATTCACAAAGTGTAACATAAGAGAATAAGTACTATGGACCACATGTATGCATAATAATAAGTAAGAACATCCTATAATGGTCATAGAGTATTGGTGACAATTTGAATATAAAAGGTGGACACTTTGGAAAGATATATATATGAGTAGAGGTAAAGCATGAATAAATTTCATCTAACTTCTGAACTTCTCTACTTAAGTCAATGATTGTAATATGGTAATCCTTGGTGTCAAGCTCTCATTCCCCTATCATAGCATCTTGAATGATTAAGTTTAAAGTGAAAGCAATACGAGTAGTGTGCTTGACAAAGTACAGGTTGAAAGTCTCATGCCCCTTGAATACAAGTACCTACTCCATGTGTTACTCAACTTGGAAAACAAAGCAAGTTCAAGTTAAATATCATTGTAAGTAATAATAGTATCATTAAGAGCGTCAACTGGGTACCTATTGTCCCAGGATATGGAACAAGCCGATATCAAAATGACAAGAGAAACAAACATAATGAACAATCTCAACACCCTTTTTATTTACCATTGGATAGCTTTTTATTGTAAGGTGTATCACAGAAGGTTCACCATAACATGTAAGTAAATTTCCACCATGAATGATGCATGGCTTAGATTAGCGGCCCAGGCGTCTCTCTAACCATTTATACAAACTCATTTAAACTCACTTAGAGTTCGATATTAAACCCTCGAGTCAACCTCGTGGGGAAAACACGTCTTCCACTTACTACATACACTGCACTTGGAGGCTCAACCTAACCCCGTATACTTTATCTTGCAGGTAGCTACTGAAGGCTATCACATCTACGGGTATCAAGACTGTTTTCTGGCGCCGTTGCCGGGGAATCATAGCTGAGAGATTTATCCAAGGGTGTGCATCATCGCATTCATCTCACAACGAAGTCAATTTCACCAACTTGTGCTAACACCTAAGCTTGGGGAGGTTGCACCTACGTGAGCACCATCTTATCCATCTTTACTTACAAAGCAATTTATTTGTTTTGTTAGTGTCATTGCATATCATATTCCGCTTGCATATTTATTTTCAGTTTTGCATAAAAAATAAAAAAATACAAAAAAACTTGCTAAAATGGGAGAAAGAACTAAATTGTGTGACTACACAAACACTCGAAATGATCAATTTATTGCTAGAGCTATTGCCACACCTAAGATAAATGCTAAGAGTTATGAAGTAAGTCCTAGTTTATTGAACTTGATAACTAGGGAACAATTTGGTGGTAGTGCTATGGAGGATGCCTCTATGCATCTTCATGACTTTGTTGAAATATGTGACATGCAAAAGTTAAAAAATGTGGAAAGTGATATCCTAAAATTGAAGTTATTTCCTTTCTCACTTAGAGGAAAAGCTAAAGAGTGGTTGCATTCATTACCTATTGATAGCATTAAAACTTGGGATGATCTAAAAGAAGCTTTCATTAAGAAATATTATCCCCTTGTCAAACTTTTGCAAAATAGAAACAACATTCTTTCTTTTAGGCAAAATGAAAATGAACATGTTGCTATGGCTTGGGATAGGATAAAACTTATGCTTAGAACTTGTCCCTCACATGGAGTTAATGAATGGACCATATTACACTCTTTCTACAATGGGTTAAACTACATGTCTTGAAATATACTTGATTCTGCTGCTGGAGGTGCTTTTATGAGTAAGACTATAGTAGAAGCTAAAAACATATTGGAAAGCATTTCGCAAAACTATAGTCAATGACATACTGATAGGGCACCCAACCCATCTAAGAAAGTAAATTCTATTGAGGAAACTAATGATTTGTCATCTAAAATGGATACTATTCTTGCTTTGCTTAATAAACCTAGTGTTGAAAATGTTCCTTTGCAAGAACTAGTTGGTAACAATTCTGAAAATATTGATGTCAACTTCATTAGGAACTATAGTAATAATGGGTATGGTAACAACAATTATAACTCCTACAATAAACCCCCATATGTGCCAAATAAATATGCTTCTAGTGGTAATGTTTCTAGTGACTTGGAAAACACCATTAGATCTTTTATATCTACTCAAAAGGAGCTTAATAAGGAATTTATATCTAAGTTTGAAAAACAAGACTCCTTGTTTGAAAGGGTAGATCAGCTTACTAAGGAAGTCTCATCATTAAAGAACATCATTACAGCCCAAAAACATGAGGAAACAATTAAATATTGCCAAGAGGTTATCAATAAGTCTTGGAAACACATTCATGAGCAAGAGAGAATTGCTAAAGAATCTATTGGGTAATGAAAGAGGTAGAAGTTGAGAAAGTTAAAATGCTTAGTGAAGTCAAGGATCCTTTGCTTGACTTAGAAAACTGTAGCTTGTGTCGGCCCAGTGAAAACCAGGGTACCATGGGCCGGCCTGCCACAGCCCTCAAACGCTCCGCAGGAAATTCTACTAAGGACCAGGCTTTCAGCCTGACGAGCCTCGCGAGGCATTTTCCCTCGCGAGGGCTTCTTTGCTCGACTGAGCATTACTGCTAAGGACCAGACGTTCGGCCTAAGGGGCCTCGAGAGGAACTTCCGCCTCAGGAAGGCCTCTCCTAGAGGACCATCAGGTCCTGGCGCGTCTCCGCGCTACCCTCGCGAGGTCTTCCCTCGCGACAAGTCAACGGCTACAAAACCTCGGCGAGGCTTCTGGCCCTCGCGGGGTTCCTTCAAGTGGAAGCAAGCTCCTGCGCCGCTGCAGAGCGCACATGGGCTCTGCGCCTGCCGCAGAGTGACGCGCGCGCCTGCGCGCGATGACGAAGATGCCGCAGTTGCCATTCTCGTGTATAAAGTGGTCAAAGGAGCTGGAGGAAGCAAAGCGGACTCCAAGACTTGCCAATTTGGTGATAAAGCGGCCGGCCGCCGCTACGCTCCAATTACGACGTCACCGTGGGGCACGCCCCAAAGCTCTGCAGCGCCAGCCCACCGTCCTGGTTGGACGGTGGCTTTTTCTGCCAAGACGACGTGCTCTCTGCCATGGACCGCGTCCATGGACGCCCCCGACGCTGTGCGCTGTGCTCCAACTCGGCGGCATTGTGGTATCCCTTCCCGCCGGAGTTTTTCGGGAAGAGGACCAAGCCCAGTATATAAGGAGCCAGTGTACGACCTAGGAAGGGGATCCCGCATTCACCAACTCATTCCACAACCAAGCAGCTACGTCTGAGGGAGAAGACGGAGCTCATTCCACCATAGCCACAACTGTGCCCTCGGCAAGCACCCTTGTACTGTGAACCTCTTCAAGCAGTGCAATACATCTTAGCAGGACGTAGGGCTTTTACACCTCACGGTGGGCCTGAACCTGGGTAGCGGCTCGTGTACCATCTCTGCCGTGATGTTCCTCACCGAGCTCGACGAGCACCGTCGCCGAGGTTGTTGAGGATCTATTTGACGTTGTGTTCAGCCCCTTACTCGTTTCCTGGCTTCTGAGAGACACCCCTAGTTCCTGGGATTAGTCTCCGACAGCTTGCATGAATTAATATTTATCTTACAAAAAGTTGCAAGTGATGCTTCCATCAACACTAATCAAGCTGGCTTTGGTTCTTATATTGCTAATCATGTCTTGAAAGAAAAGATTGATAGGTACAACCAAGAGGCTATGATACCACCTAAGGTTGGGGATATGTGGATTCCTAAGGTACTAGTAACTATTGGAAAAGAGACACACCATGCTATACTTGATCTAGGATCTAGTGTCTCTGTTTTATCTAAAGAACTATATGAAGTGCTTGAATTGAAAAATCTTGAAAAATGCTCCATTGAACTTGCACTTGCTGATGACTCTATTAAACATGCTTTAGGAAAAGTAAGTGATGTTATGGTGGAGTTACATATGACTTTGGTGCCTGTGGATTTTCTAAAAATGGATATGGGGAATAAAACCTCTAGTCCTATTATTCTTGGAAGACCTTTTCTTCGTACCACAGGTGCCATCATTGATTCAAAGAAAGGGAATGTGAAGTTTCAGTTCCCACACAAGAAGTGCATGGAACACTTCCCAAGGAAGAGGGAACCACCAAAATTCAAGCTCCCTCATGAGCTTCGTCCACAATAAACAACAAGTAAGAAGCCTAGCTATATGGCTATAAAGAAAGCGCTTTGCGGGAGGCAACCCGGTTATTTTTTGTGTGATTTTCTTTGTGTCCTCTTGCTGTAACAAGAGACTTTGTGTCTAGTTTAGGTTCTGGAATTTTCAATAAAGTGCCAAGTTTTACCCTTTTTGGTTTGAAAAAGTTGCTTATAGCGTTCGGAGATTTTATTCCTGCACGAATCAGTGCACGGTATGATTTTTAATTCTTATTCTGTAACTCCGAATGAGCTCATATTTGAACTGAAATTGCAAATTTTCATCCTCTGTATGCATGAATTTATTTGGAATTTTTCGAGAAAGGTTGGTAGGGTAGAAAAATACGTTTTACTGCTGCTGTTTTTCTGGACAGATTCTGTCCCATTTTGTTTGATGCATGCTTTGAGCTTTTAAGTTGAATCTTTTTGATCCAATTGAGTTTATGAGTAGGCATACAACATTATACACTTTCTGGACATCTCATATGAATTTTTGTTCAAGAATTATATGCAGCAAGAAACATATTTATTTATCACTATTAATGCACCCCACAGAAAAGAAATGGGAGAAACGGTGTTTTGAAGTTTTTTCACAGGGATTGGAGGAGATGCACCAAGAGTTATCCAAGGATGGTGAAGACCATAAGCTTGGGGATGTGAAGACAACCCCGCTGGACCTACACACTCTCGGTTTGCGCACGTCCAACTTCTGTTTTTCGATCGAAATACTTTATCGCATAAACTTGGAGCGTCTTTTGTTTTGTTTTAGTTTGATTTGTTTTGAGAGACCACCACACTATCATTATATATGGGAGAGCTACTGGAATATGGGTTGAAATATGTTGGATGCTTTTATAAGATTGGGAAAAGGGATGTTTGAGTTGATTTTTAATGATACATATAGTTGCATGATTCATGAGCTTGTTTATGAGTAATAGTTTGCAAATCCTTTTTGAAGAGCTATAACTTATTCATATTTTGATGCTGATTGTTATTTTACTTGGTTTAACATGGATTAGTTAGTTCTATGGACACTCATGCATGCATCTAGATGGTCAACTTTCTCCCTTTTGCTAGCCCAAACATTCCAACAAGTTAAAACTTGTTTCCAACACCTTCAACCAAAGCTATTCCAGTGAGTCCACCATATCTACCTACTAGCTATATGCTATTCCGAGTATGTTCATCATGATATTTGTGTTATCTATACCTCTGGAGATCGAGCGCCAGAGGGACCGCCACAACCGTGTCGTGCAGGAGATTGCCGCTGCAGGTCGCCAGAACCGCGGCGTACTCGCTGGTGGTGCTGTGACATACGCCACGGGCTGCACCGCCTTCACCCGCAACCTGCGCCGCGTCGTCTGGCCCGTGAAGTTCAAGCCCCTCCGCGCTATGACGGCAGGACCAACCCTCTGGAGTTCCTGCAGCTCTACACCGTCTCCATCCAGGCTGTAGGAGGCGACGACAAGGAGATGGCCAACTGGCTCTCCATGGCGCTCAAGGACTCCGCGCTCTCGTGGCTCAAGAACCTCCCCGAGAACACCATCGACACGTGGGAGGACCTCTGCAAGGTCTTCGTTGCCAACTTCAAGGGCACCTACGACACGTGGGAGGACCTCTGCAGATCGACGTCGACGTCGTACACATTGGCCTGCCCTACAACGCCATCCTCGGCTACCCCGCCCTCGCGAAGTTCATGGCCGTCACTCACCATGCGTACAACATCGTCAAGCTTCCAGGCAGCGGCGGCACCATCGCCATCCACGGTCAAGTCCAGGACGCAATGCGCTCTGTCGAGACCGCCTACAAGGCCGCTGCCGTGGCATTCCCCGCTGATGAGGACATGGAGCCCCTCGAGAGGCCCGCGAAGAAGAAGCAGCTGTTCTCACAGGAGCAGGCAGCCACGAAGAAGGTGTCATTGGACGCCAGCGGCTCGGGGGCTAGCGTCACCATAGGCGCTGGCTTGCCTCCCAAATAGGAAAGCGCGCTCGTCGCCTTCCTCAGGGCAAACTCTGACATGTTCGCATGGACACCGTCAGAGATGTCCGGAGTACCGAGGGAGGTGATCGAGCACCACTTAGCCGTGTGTCCAAACGCACGCCCCGTGAAGCAGAAAGCACGGCGCCAGGCGCCAGAGAAGCAAGAGTTCATCATCAAGGAAGTAGAGAAGTTGAAAGAAGCACACATCATCAGGGAAGTTCCACACCCCACATGGCTCTCCAACACGGTGGTCGTTCCCAAGCACACCGGGGGCGGCAGGCTCTGCATCGACTACACCGACCTCAACAAGGCCTGCCCCAAGGACCCGTACCCCATGCCTCGGATAGACCAGATCGTGGACTCCACCGCCGGCTGCGACCTCCTCTGTTTTCTGGATGCCTTCTCAGGCTACCACCAGATCAAGATGGCGAAGGAGGATGAGGAGAAGACAGCATTCCTCACCCCTTGTGGTGTGTATTGCTACGTCTGCATGCCCTTTGGCTTGAAGAACGCCGGCGCCACCTTCCAGAGGCTCATGAGGAAGGCCTTGGGGGCTCAGATGGGAAGAAACGCAGAAGCCTACGTCGACGACATCGTGGTCAAGACTCGCGAAGAGCACACCCTCATGGAGGACCTCGAGGAGACCTTTGCCAGCCTGCGCAAAGTAAACATCAAGCTGAACCCCGCCAAGTGCGTCTTCGGGGTACCGTCAGGCAAACTCCTCGGGTTCCTAGTGTCTCACCGCGGCATAGAAGCGAATCCTGACAAGATCAAAGCCATAGAAGAGATGCAGCCACCTCGTCGCCTCAAGGACATGCAGCGCCTCGCGGGATGCATGGCCAGCCTCGGCCGTTTCATCTCCAAGTTCGGCGAGAGGGCGCTGCCATTTTTCAAGCTCATGAAGCGGTCTGGCACGTTCAAGTGGACGCCGAGGCGGACAAGGCATTTGAAGACCTGAAGAAGTACTTGGCTAGCCCACCTGTCATGGTTGCCCCAAGGCCTGGCGAGCATCTGAAGCTGTACCTATCAGCCACTCCACAAACAGTGAGCGCAGCCTTGGTGGCAGAAAGGGAAGAGCCAGTCCTCGCCAAGAAGGACACCGCCACGCCAAGCCCAGATCCCCCCGACAAGGAAACATCCTCTTCAGGCCCTGAGCCCCATGCCGAGCCCGCACAACCAGAAGGCACCCTCGTCGAGGGTCCACCTCAGAGAGGCTCGACAAGGCTCCCGAGGAGCCCAGCGCTGCGTCACCATCGACAACCCTCGTCGAGCATCCCGTCTACTTCGTCAGCACTGTGCTGCGAGATGCTCGCGAGCGGTACACTATGCAGCAGAAGCTCCTCCTCGCGCTCCTCATCGCTTCCAGGAAGCTGCGCCACTACTTCCAGGGCCACCCCATCACGGTGGTCACATCATTCCCTCTGGAGCAGATCCTGCGCAATCCAAACGCCACTGATCGCGTCGCAGGGTGGAACATTGAGCTGCAACCTTTTGGCCTGCGCTTCGACACCACCAGGGTCATCAAGGGAAGGCATTGGCTGACTTCGTCGCCGAGTGGACAGACACCAGCAAGAAGAGCCTCATGAGGCAGAAACCACGCCAGCAGGAGACACGCCAAGCCACTGGACCATGCACTTCGACGGAGCATTCGCATGCCAGAACGCTGGGGCTGGCGTCGTCCTGACCTCACCCAAGGGCGACAAGCTCTACTACGCCGTCCAGCTGTGCTTCACGACAGACAAGGTCTCCAACAACATCGCCGAGTACGAGGGCCTCCTCGCCGGGCTCAGAGCCGCAATCGCCCTCGGCATCAAGCGCTTACTCATCAAGGGCGACTCCCAGCTCCTCGTCAACTTCTCCAACAAGAGCTATACACCTAAGGACGGCCACATGGCCGCTTACCTCGAGGAGGTCCGCAAGCTCGAGAAACACTTCAAGGGGATGGAGCTCAGGCACATCCCACGAAGGGAGAACCAGGAGGCCGACGACATCGCCAGGCGAGCATCACGCAGAGAAGCCCAGCAGGCGGGCGTGTTCGAGGAGAGACTCACCAGGGCATCGGTGAAACAGCCAAAAGAAGGGCGAGATGAACACGGACGAAGAGCTCCCACCACCACCAACATCTGGAGCGCCGAGCTGCGGTCCACCCACAGGGGAACGCCTGCTGCTGGCCATGACACATCAAGAGACGGGCTGGATCGATGAGCTCAAGGAGTACCTCAGGGACGGAGTCCTCCCTGAAGAGGATGCAGAAGCAGAGAGAGTTGCTCGCCAGGCCAAGTCATACTGCCTTCACGAGGGAGACCTGTACCGCAAGCGTCCAAATGGAGTTGCACTAAAATGCGTCCCCCCTGAAGAAGGCCGCCAGCTGATCAAGGACATACACAGTGGAGAATGTGGCCACCACTCGTCATCACGCACCCTTGCAGGGAAAGTCTTCAGGAGTGGTTCTATTGGCCCTCAGTGCTTCAAGATGCAACCACCGTTGTCCAGGCTTGCGAGGCATGCCATTCCACGCCAAGCAAGTCCACCAGCCTGCACTGGGGCTCCAGACCATCCCCTCTCCTGGCCCTTCGCGGTCTGGGGGCTGGACATCCTGGGACCTTTCCCACGCTCCAGCGGGGGCTACCGCTACCTCTACGTCGCCATCGACAAGTTCACCAAATGGGCGGAGGTTGAAGCGGTGCGCACCATCCCGGCGAGATCAGCGGTGAAATTCATCAGAGGCCTGGCCTGTCGCTTCGGCGTGCCAAATCGCATCATCACCGACAACGGCTCACAGTTCACCAGCGGCATCTTCAGGGCCTACTGCGAGAGTCTTGGCACACGGCTCTGCTTCGCCTCGGTGGCTCATCCACGAAGCAACGGGCAGGCTGAGCGGGCGAACGCAGAAGTGCTCAAAGGCCTCAAGACAAGAAGCTTCAATCGCCTCAAGGCCCACGGCAAGAACTGGATCGAAGAGCTCCCCTCCGTGCTCTGGTCCATCCGCACCACCGCCACGAAGCCCACTGGAGAAACGCCGTTCGCTCTCGTCTATGGCGCTGAAGCAGTCCTCCCCACCGAGATCAAGCATGGGTCCCCACGGATCCTTGCTTTCAACGAGGACAACCAAGAGGAGCTCCACAACGACGACTTGCTGCTGCTCGATGGACTACGCCGCCGTGCCGCCCTCCGAGCGGCGAAGTACCAGCAAGACCTGCGCCGCTACCACAGCCGCCACATACGGCCGCGCACCCTCGAGACAGGCGATCTCGTCCTCAGGAGGATCCTCTCCAGAGAGGCCTCCACAAGCTCTCACCCATGTGGGAAGGCCCCTACAGGGTCGCGCACATCGCCAGGCCGGCGCGGTACGGCTCGAGACGGAAGACGGCGATCCAATCAAAAATCCATGGAACATCGAGCACCTACGCAAGTTCTACCCGTGATCACGTCGCGGCAGGCATTTTTTGTCTCAAGAGGGAAGCACGCGTCTTCACCTCCCAGCTTCACCAAGCTTTCCCTTCACGAGGGCCATCTCCACTGAGAGTTTCCTACAACGCGTCGCCACGGGCCGCGGGAAGCCTCAGCCACTCCATGTGGAACCCCATGCCCAGACATGGCGGACTTTGTCTTGGCCTCGCCAAGTGTAATGAACAATTTCAGGTCATCATGAACCTATTGCGCTTCGGCGCCGTTATGTAATATTGCTTGGTGAGTTTGTTTTCTTACATTTCATTCGCGCTCACATTTTTCCCCATGCGCACCTCGCGAGCGGGGGCTGAGCACGGTGCCTGTGTCTCGGGAGCATCCCAGCAGCATCGTAAAATCCAAAGGATCCGAGCTCTAACTCGTGGCTCTCCGCCCACGACCGTTATCTCACCAAAGAGCTCTGACTCGTGGGTTAGCTCCCATGCACGTCACCTCACCAAGGACCTTGGTGCTTATTCTCCTCGTGAGATACCCATGAGGAAATCTATGAGCGCGCATGAGTTGTACAACTATGCTTTGCTTGTGGGTTCGCCTCTCTCTCCAACGCAGGGAACAAGACGCCTTGCAGGGCTCCAAAAGCTCCAAACCAGCCTCAGGCAGCCTCGAGAGGGAGAACACCTCACCAGGAACACAACACCCTCTACAAAGCAGGCGTCTCGCCAGAGCTAAGTCCAGAACTTACGCCTCATGAGCTCTTTTTCCCTCTCGCTGGTTTTGTCGCCCCTCGAGCCTCTCTTTTCTCTCTTACGCCTCATGGGCTGCTTGCACGTCAAAGGGGAGCCCCGAGCATCGCGCCTCGAGGGCTCTTACCTCTCTAAGCCTTACGCACCCCCCGGCCTTGTCGAGCCCTGACTCCGGCATACCGAAGCGGCGGTGCTATTTGCGCTAAGAGCAGGGTCCTAACGACGTAGAGCGAAAAAGACATGAGGGAACAGATAAAAGGCCTCCCGAGGGGCACTCACACTTGCACAAAATAAAAGTGTCTTTACAAACCAGCACAAAATAAAGCAACAAGTCTTAAGATAACTGGTGCCCTTGGCACATCTCTCCACAGGGGCAACCTAAGCAGCGGGGTCGTCGTCGTCGCCGTCGACAGCTCATCATCCACCTCCTCAGCGCCTGCCTCGTCGTCGCTCTCCTCGACCTCGACCCTCTTGAAGCGTTGATGTACTTCTCCACGTCGTCCCACACCGAGGCGTCCAGCTTCGAGGCGAGTTCCTTCTCCAGAGGCTCCATCACAGACGCGAAGTCGAAGCCGGGGTGGAGGTGTGCAAGGTTGGCGAAGACTTGGCCGACCGCGACGCCAAGGAGCTCGCGGCTCTCGGTGTCGACCAGGTCGTCGAGGTTCGTCACGACCTCTTCAAGCTTGGTGAGAAGCTGCTCGAAGAAGCTGAGGTAGGTGGCGACGTCGGAGTTCCCCTCGACAGAGAGCCTGGGGGCTTCGGTCCCCAGGCGGCCCGCAACGGCCCGCGCACGCCTCACCAAGGAAGCAAACATGCGCTCCCGCTGGCGCGACAAGACCTGCGCAGTCAGAGCGCTCCGCCGAGCTTCCTCGACGAGCTCCACAACAGGCCCCACCTGCTGCTGCATCTCATTCATGTCCTGCGTCAAGGAGGCAAGGTCCTGCTCCGCGTGCTTCCGAGCCTCCACAGCGTCATGAAGGCGGGAGTCAAATCGCTTCTTCTGAGCCTCAAGCTCCCTGATGCGAGCCTCAAGCTCGTTGCGTCTCTTCGTGAAGCGCTCCTCCTGCTTCTTGGCCTTCTCCGCGAATCCTTCCTGCAATTGTCGCGGAAGAGTTCTCCTTGGTCGCGGACTCCTCCGCCATCTGCTCCTCCTTCTTGCGGAGGTTCTCGTTGGTCAGCGCGAGGCGCTTCTGGTAGAACGCCTCGTCTTGAGTAACTTTGCTCTCGCGAGACTCCAGGTGCTCCCGCTGCGCAGATTGATCCTTCTCGATCTGTTCGACCTGTTCCTCGCGCTTGCGTAGCTCGGTCTCGCGGGCATCAAGTTCTGCCCGCGCTGCACCATCTGGTTTTCGCGGACGCGCAGGTCCTCGCGGAGCTTCTCCAGGCCTTGCCGCACGGTCTCCGACTCGGCGATGATCCCCGCCTCGCGGTCCAGAAGCTCCTTGTGCTTGGTGGAGACCGCCGCCTCGCGCGCCGCCAGCTCCTGATGCTTGGCCTCGGTCTCCGCCTCGAGAGCCTCGCGCCTAGCACTCAGGTCCGCAAGGGTCTCCTCGACCTCGCGGACCACGCTGATGCGGATCTCTTCAGCAGAGCGCAGCGCCGCCTCGCGTTGCGCCTGGGCTGCCTCGTCCTTCCGGCGGCAGCGCTCCACGGTCTCCTGGAGGCAAGCCCAGCCCCGCGCAAGCTCGGCGACCTCCTCCGCCCTGCGGTCTTCCTCAGCGAGCTGGGCCTCGAGCCCATCGAGCACCTCCCTCGCCGAGCGAAGGACAGCCTCTCGGCGAGCTGCGACTGGGCGCTGACCCAGCAAGGCTAGGGCCCATGATTCTCCAGAGGGCCTGGAAGCGCCAGCGCCTGCCGAGGACCCGGGGCATCGCGCCTTGGGCTCTGAGTGTCCTCGAGGCGCGCCTGGGGGCTCTGCTGGGAGCCTCCCCTTCCTCCATGCTAGGGGCCTTCTGGGGGCTCTGGCGAGAGCCCCCCTCGCCTTCTGCGCTGGGAGCCTTCTGGGGGCTCGAGGCGCCCCCACCATCAGCTCCACCATCTTTCTGCCCCTGGGGAGCACTCTCCTCTTCCCAGGAGCAGGGTTGGCCTTCTCTGCTGAGGCCGTCCCCGCGGCAGCCTCAGTGCCCACCGTAGGCCCTCCAAGGCCCGAGCTCGGTGGAGGCGACGGCACAGTGGTGTCCTCCATTTCGACGTCAGCGTGCGTCTCTGCAGACGCAGCTGTCTCCGCCGCGCCCTCCTTCGCCGGCGGCGTGGTCCTTGCCGCATCCTCTCCGGCGTCTTCTCTTGCCGCACAGGAGAGCGTCAGGCCGCAGGCGACGGCATCGTCACCTCGCCTCCTCCTCCTCCTCGCGGCGCTCCTCTGCCTCAGGAGGCGGCGTCGCAGCCTCGGGAGAGGAAGCGGTGGCCTCGGGGTGCACCTCTTCAGCCGTAGGCGCCGCAGACGCCGCGCAGAGCTGGAGATCTCTCCAAGTCTCCGGAGCCTCCGCCTCTTTGGCTCCTCAGGGCGCCTGGAGAGGAAAAGACTCAAAAACCCTCGAGAGGCCTACACAAGAACATCAAACAGGAAAGGGAGTACAAAAACTTACGCCGCGGTGTCGACCCACTTCCTCTTCTTCCGCCGCGCGGGCGGAGCACTGGGCTCCGCGCTCGTCCGTGCCTCTGTTTCCTCCGGGCTCCGGCGTTCCTGTCGTGGATCGCCTTGGAGCGGGGCTCGCAGTGGCCCGACGAAGCATCGTCATCGTCGCTCTCCTCCTTCCCCTCGACACGCTGCGAGGGGGCAACCACGAACTGGTCGCCGCTGCCCGAGGAGATCTTGGATCTCAGCTCAGGCGCCGCACTCTTCAAGGCGCTCGAGTTCTCCGCCGAGGAAGCGGCGCCTCCCGAGGCGCCGGTTGCGCCCGCGTCAGACTCGCGGGCGTCTCCGTCGTCTCCTCGTCGCCCTCAGCTGGTGCCCCCTGCGCCGCAGACTCCGGGTCCTCGCGAGGCCCAACGTGCCCCTTAGGCACCAGGCCCCACTGGTCGAACTTCGGCATCGCCTGCACATGCGAGACACGACGCCCGAGATCGATCCGATGGAGCGGCACAGTCTGGTCGGGCGCGGGGATGTCTGGGACGTGAAGAGGGTCTCCATGAGGGCGTGCACTCCTCCTTCGTGTAGAGGGTAGCGCTCAGGCGCATCTTGTCCCTCTGGTTGGAGTACAGCCACATCGCGTCCGCGTGCCTCTGGAGCGGAGCAATGCGGCGCCTCACGAAGTCCTTGGCCACCATCTGCCCGGTGAGGCCGGCCTCGCGGAGGTCCCTCAAGCGCCTCACCACAGGGCCAAGCGTCGCGCCCTTGAGCCCCTTGGAAGACCAGCTCGCCCTCTTCGTCGGAGGCGCTTCAGGCAGCTCGAAGAAGGCGCTCTGGCTCCCGAACTGCATGAGGAACCAGCGCTTGCGGAAGTCCTCCACCTTCTTCGTCACGCTGGTCACAATGTTCTCGCCGTTCCGCGCGATGGGGATGTAGACGCCTTTCATGCCGTCGGTGATGCGGAAGGACACGCACCCCGACCGCTCCTTGTTCGCCGTGAACCGGAGCGCGTAGAAGCTGCGGAAGAGGTCCACCGAAGGCGGAATGCCGATGTACGCCTCGCAGAGGTAGGCGAAGATGGCGAGGACGAGGATGGAGTTGGGGTGGAGATGAAGAACCTGGATCTGGTAGCGCTCCAGAACCGCCAGGAAGAAATCGGAGAAGGGAGGAACGAGCCCGGCGAAGAGAGTGCATGAAGATGGGGTAGAAGCTGCCGTGAGAGTTGCCCGCTCGCTTGAGCACCGTGGCGCCGTGCTCGTTGGTCTTCGAGGCCGCCATGTGACGCACCTTGTCCAGCTGCGCCTCCGTCTCGAAGCGGGAGCCGGACAGAGCTGGCTCGAAGTCACCGTCCCGCTGCATCGCAGCAGGCTCGCCGCCCTGCACCACTGCCTTGCCCTTCGTGGCAGCGGTGGCCTTCTTGGGCGCCATTGCAGCAAGGTCGCGAAGGAGGAGTTTGGGGATTGAGCGCTGGGAAGAAGAGATGAAAGGGGAACGAGTGGAGTAATGGCCGCCTGCGCCGAGCTCTTCGCCTTATATCGGCTCATCGAGCCGTTACCAGGACGTGGCGGGACCCACCACCACGCCCGTTACTTCAGAGGAGATCGTGGGATCGTGTCCGGCCGTGACGCTCCACGTGTCTCGGGCTTCGCAGGCTTCTTTGGGCCCACGACGATTCGCCTCCGCCTGGGAACTCCAGCGTGCCCATCGCGGGCCCGGGGGCTACTGTCGGCCCAGTGAAAACCAGGGTACCATGGGCCGGCCTGCCACAGCCCTCAAACGCTCCGCAGGAAATTCTACTAAGGACCAGGCTTTCAGCCTGACGAGCCTCGCGAGGCATTTTCCCTCGCGAGGGCTTCTTTGCTCGACTGAGCATTTCTGCTAAGGACCAGACGTTCGGCCTAGGGGCCTCGAGAGGAACCTCTGCCTCGGGAAGGCCTCTCCTAGAGGACCATCAGGTCCTGGCGCGTCTCCGCGCTACCCTCGGAGGTTTTCCCTCGCGAGAAGTCAACGGCTACAAAACCTCGGCGAGGCTTCAGGCCCTCGCGGGGTTCCTTCAAGTGGAAGCAAGCTCCTGCGCCGCTGCAGAGCGCACATGGGCTCTGCGCCCGCCGCAGAGTGACGCGCGCGCCTGCGCGCGATGACGAAGACGCCGCAGTTGCCATTCTCGTGTATAAAGTGGTCAAAGGAGCTGGAGGAAGCAAAGCGGACTCCAAGACTTGCCAATTTGGTGATAAAGCGGCCGGCCGCCGCTACGCTCCAACTGCGACGTCACCGTGGGGCACGCCCCAAAGCTCTGCAGCGCCAGCCCACCGTCCTGGTTGGACGGTGGCTTTTTCTGCCAAGACGACGTGCTCTCTGCCATGGACCGCGTCCATGGACGCCCCCGACGCTGTGCGCTGTGCTCCAACTCGGCGGCATTGTGGTATCCCTTCCCGCCGGAGATTTTCGGGGAAGAGGACCAAGCCCAGTATATAAGGAGCCAGTGTACGACCTAGGAGGGGATCCCGCATTCACCAACTCATTCCACAACCAAGCAGCTACGTCTGAGGAGAAGACGGAGCTCATTCCACCATAGCCACAAGTGTGCCCTCGGCAAGCACCCTTGTACTGTGAACCTCTCCAAGCAGTGCAATACATCTTAGCAGGACGTAGGGCTTTTACACCTCACGGTGGGCCTGAACCTGGGTAGCGGCTCGTGTACCATCTCTGCCGTGATGTTCCTCATCGAGCTCGACGAGCACCATCGCCGAGGTTGTTGAGGATCTGTTTGACGTTGCGTTCAGCCCCTTACTCGTTTCCTGGCTTCTGAGAGACACCCCTAGTTCCTGGGACTAGTCTCCGACAGCTTGCATGAATTAATATTTATCTTGCAAAAACTTGCAAGTGATCCTTCCATCAACACTAATCAAGCTGGCTTTGGTTCTTATATTGCTAATCATGTCTTGAAAGAAAAGATTGCTAGGTACAACCAAGAGGCTATGATACCACCTAAGCTTGGGGATATGTGGATTCCTAAGGTACTAGTAACTATTGGAAAAGAGACACACCATGCTATACTTGATCTAGGATCTAGTGTCTCTGTTTTATCTAAAGAACTATATGAAGTGCTTGAATTGAAAAATCTTGAAAAATGCTCCATTGAACTTGCACTTGCTGATGACTCTATTAAACATGCTTTAGGAAAAGTAAGTGATGTTATGGTGGAGTTACATATGACTTTTGTGCCTGTGGATTTTCTAATCATGGATATGGGGAATAAAACCTCTAGTCCTATTATTCTTGGAAGACCTTTTCTTCGTACCACAGGTGCCATCATTGATTCAAAGAAGGGAATGTGAAGTTTCAGTTCCACACAAGAAGTGCATGGAACACTTCCCAAGGAAGAGGGAACCACCAAAGTTCAAGCTCCCTCATGAGCTTCGTCCACAATAAACAACAAGTAAGAAGCCTAGCTATATGGCTATAAAGAAAGCGCTTTGCGGGAGGCAACCCGGTTATTTTTTTGTGTGATTTTCTTTGTGTCCTCTTGCTGTAACAAGAGACTTTGTGTCTAGTTTAGGTTCTGGAATTTTCAATAAAGTGCCAAGTTTTACCCTTTTTGGTTTGAAAAAGTTGCTTATAGCGTTCGGAGATTTTATTCCTGCACGAATCAGTGCACGGTATGATTTTTAATTCTTATTCTGTAACTCCGAATGAGCTCATATTTGAACTGTAGTTGCAACTTTTCATCCTCTGTATGCATGAATTTTTCGGAATTTTTCGAGAAAGTTTGGTAGGGTAGAAAAATACGTTTTGCTGCTGCTGTTTTTCTGGACAGATTCTGTCCCATTTTGTTTGATGCATGCTTTGAGCTTTTAAGTTGAATCTTTTTGATCCAATTGAGTTTATGAGTAGGCATACAACATTATACACTTTCTGGACATCTCATATGAATTTTTGTTCAAGGATTATATGCAGCAAGAAACATATTTGTTTATCACTATTAATGCACCCCACAGAAAAGAAATGGGAGAAACGGTGTTTTGAAGTTTTTTCACAGGGATTGGAGGAGATGCACCAAGAGTTATCCAAGGATGGTGAAGACCATAAGCTTGGGGATGTGAAGACAACCCCGCTGGACCTACACACTCTCGGTTTGCGCACGTCCAACTTCTGTTTTTCGATCGAAACACTTTATCGCATAAACTTGGAGCGTCTTTTGTTTTGTTTTGTTTGATTTGTTTTGAGAGACCACCACACTATCATTTATATATGGGAGAGCTACTGGAAATATGGGTTGAAATATGTTGGATGCTTTTATAAGATTGGGAAAAGGGATGTTTGAGTTGATTTTTAATGATACATATAGTTGCATGATTCATGAGCTTGTTTATGAGTAATAGTTTGCAAATCCTTTTTGAAGAGCTATAACTTATTCATGTTTTGGTGCTGATTGTTATTTTACTTGGTTTAACATGGATTAGTTAGTTCTATGGACACTCATGCATGCATCTAGATGGTCAACTTTCTCCCTTTTGCTAGCCCAAACATTCCAACAAGTCAAAACTTGTTTCCAACACCTTCAACCAAAGTTATTCCAGTGAGTCCACCATATCTACCTACTAGCTATATGCTATTCCGAGTATGTTCATCATGATATTTGTGTTATCTATACCTCTGAATGAAAATGATTATGTTATTGATTGCCATGGGAAAAGTTGGTTATATAGCTCTCATGAACTTGATGCACATTTTTACTATCATTGCTATAAATAAACATGACCCATTGTGATTAAGATTATGATGCTAGTGGCTTGATAAATGTCCAAGGTTGGGAGTTAGCCCATATGTGCTGTCACATGCAAAGCTTTCAACATGCTCAATTTAGTTGATATCATGTGCTTTTGTCTATGGATGCCTATCATGGTGAAATAAGGGGGAAAAGATTTAGTTTGAATGAGTTTGTATAAATGGTTAGAGAGACGCCTGGGCCGCTAATCTAAGCCATGCATTATTCATGGTGGAAATTTACTTACATGCTATGGTGAATTATCTATGACACACCTTACAATAAAAAGCTATTCCAATGGTAAATAAAAAGGGTGTTGAGGTTTTCATCTTGTTTGTTTGTCTTGTCATTTTGATATGGGCTTGTTCCATATCCTGGGACAAGAGGTACCCCAGTTGACGCTCTTGATGATACTATTATTACTTACAATGATAGATAACTTGAACTTGCTTTTCCCAAGTTGAGTAACTCATGGTGTAGGTACTTGTATTCAAGGGGCATGAGACATCCAACCTTTACTTTGTCAAGCACACTACTCATATTTGCTCTCACATTAAACTATAATCATTCAAGATGCTATGATAGGGGAATGAGAGCTTGACACCAAGTATTACCACATTGCAATCATTAACTTAAGTAGGAGAGTTTGGAGGTTAGATGAAACTTATGCATGCTTTACCTCTACTCACTTATTCATCTTTCCAAAGTGTCCACCAAACATATTCAGATTTTCATTATCACTCTATGGACCACATGTATGCAAAAGTAAGAATGTCCATACTACTTGCTACTATGTTACACTTTGTGAACTATCATTGAACATCCTTGCATTGAATACTTGATATCACTTCATAAACTGTTTTGCATATTGCTACTCCTTTGAAGAATGAATCATTTGACTCTATGTAGCAGTAGCAATCATCTTTGATATCCATTGTTAGTGCTATATTGCAAAGCCCATGTTAGTTTTATCACCTTCATACTCGAGGACGAGTATTGGTTAAGCTTGGGGATGTTGATGCATGTAAAATGCATACATGAACTTTGCACTATATCACACATATTCCAATCATATTTGCATCATATAAGGGTTATATTACTGTTATTTAATGATTTTAGGAAATAAATCAATTGTTTCCTATTTTTATGGAATTAACCCTGCGCAGGCAGAAAACCCTATTTCTTTCCTTTTATGTTTCAGGGACCCAAACGTCGTCCAAAAATTATGGAAAAATACAGGCGTCAGTATTTTGGAAGGAGGAAGACCTCGGAGCGAAGGAAGCAAGCAAACGGAGGCCGCAAGGCGAAAAGGGGGTGGCCCACGCGGCCAGGTACTGTGGCCGCGTGGGGCCCACTCGTTTGGCCCTCGTGGCTCCGCTGCCGTCGATCTTTCGTCCACCGACTCCGTCTTGACCTAAAAACGCCTATAAAAAAGGTCCCCTGGCGTTTCGCGAAGGAGCGCCGCACAAACACAGAAACACCGAAACGGAGATCAGGAGCTGCAGATTGGAGGGGGAAAACTCCGGCGGGGCGCTGCCGGTGTGGTCTCCATCCTCTCCATCGACTTCTCCACCGTCTCCATGATGAAGAGGGAGTAGTCCACCTCTGGACTATGGGTTTGTGGAAGTAACTTATGTATCTCTCCTCTCTTGAGCTTCACTAATTAGCACCGTATGAGCTGCTGAACATGATTACGGTCATATTTGTAATACCTATGTGGTGGATCTTTCTATGAGTTAATATATGTTTGAGATTGCAATGTTTGTTTCAGTTATGAGTATAGATGCATATTATGTACCCCGTTCTTGTCTACTTGTTATGATCAAGCATGTTTATGAGAGCTTGTGTGGGGGAACGTGTGCATTAGTTGGAGTAACGGGGAGTGGTGAGTGCGGTAAGCTGACAACTTAATATCGCGATCCACTTGGTGTTTACCTTACTTTGTTACCTCACTAGGGATAAACAAAAATACCATGCTGCAAGGGTTGAGGGTGACCAAGCCTCTTCTATGACTAGATCCAGCATGTTCTTATTTTCACTTCATGTCATGAAACTTATTGCTATACTCTGAGTCATCTTAATTACTGAGGTGTTATGATTTGGTTCGCATCTTGGTGGAGTATAAGAGAGACTAATAACCAAAAGGCCCATATATCTAAGTAACTTGTTATCAAACTTTGTGTTGCAATCTCATATGTTAACTCTGTGTGTGTTCCATTGTCTGCCACTTTATAAAGAGAGAGTGCATTTGTGAAACCATGAACCCCGGTCCATTTTTAATCATAAGAAACACCTTTCCAACACCATATACCACTTTTCTATTTTCAGCCATCATTAAATCCGAAAATACAAAAATACTTTTCATCTTGCATACATCATTAAAAAACCCAAAAATATCATTTACCATTGCATCCACCACCATTGCATATTTATTTCCTGTTTGCATTGCATAACTATCTTGATATCATTCTTACACCTTGTGCTTGACAACCACAGGTGAGGTTGAGGACCAAAACATTTAACTTTGTTTTGTAGGTAACCAAAAGAAGGATAAGAAGATATATCTTCACTACTGATTCCCCGAGAGTTCGATATTAAACCCTCGAGTCACCCTCGTGGGGAAAACACGTCTTCCACTTACTACATACTCTGCACTTGGAGGCTCAACCTAACCCCGTATACTTTATCTTGCAGGTAGCTACTGAAGGCTATCACATCTACGGGTATCAGCTGGGTGAACAAATTACAGCTGGGCAATTGACAAAATATTGAGTGCATAACAATGCATATATATGACATGATGATTAGTATGATATTCATGTGGGCATTACGACAAAATACATAGACCGTTATCCAACAGCGTCTATGACTAATAATCCACCGCCAGGTTGTCATACCGAGTTCCCCGTTGGTATTAAGTTGCAAGCAACGGATAATTGCATTAAGTAATGTGCGTAAAGTAAACAAATGCATTAGACCTAACGTACCCTTAAGCTAAGCATCGGTTATTTTATCCCTAGTGGCAACAGCACATCCACAATCTTAGAAGTTATTGTCACTCTCCCAGATTACCGGAGGCATGAACCCACTATCTAGCATAAATACTCACTCTTGGAGTTACAAGCATCTACTTGGCCAAAGCATCTACTAGTAACGGAAAGCATGCAAGATCATAAATAACATATAAGATAGATTGATAATCAACTTGACATAGTATTCAATATTCATCGGATCCCAGCAAACACAACATGTAGCATTACAATAAGATGATCTTGATCATGATAGGCAGCTCACAAGATCTAAACATGATAGCATAAAGTGGAGAGACAACCATCTAGCTACTGCCATGGACCCGTAGTCCAAGGATGAACTACTCACGCATCACTCCGGAGGCAGGCATGGTGATGTAGAGCCCTCCGGTGATGATTCCCCTCTCCGGCAGGGTGCCGGGAAGAGCTTCTGAACCCTCCCGAGCTAGGGTTGACGGCGGCGGCGTCTCTGGAACTTTTCGTGGATAATGGCTCGGGTATTTAGGGTTTTCGCGTCGGGAAGAATAAATAGGCGAAAGGGCGGCGGCTGGAGCCACGAGGGCCCCACACCACCCCACGGCGCGGCAGGGGGGCCCGCGGCCCCATGGTGTGGGTGCCACGTGGCTCCCCTCCGTCTCCTCTGGACTCCGTCTTCGTGTTGGAAAAATAGGAGGTTCTGTCCAAGTTTCGTCCAATTCCGAGAATATTTCCAGACTAGCTTTTCTGGAATACAAAAACAGCAGAAAACAGGAACTGGCACTGTGGCATCTTGTTAATAGGTTAGTCCCAGAAAATGCATAAAAATGCTATGAAGTGTATATAAAACATGTAACAATTGGTATAATATCAACATGGAACATCAGAAATTATAGATACGTTTGAGACGTATCAAGCATCCCCAAGCTTAGTTCTACTCGTCCTCGAGTAGGTAAAACGATAAAAACAAAATAATTTCTGAGGTGACATGCTACAATCATAATCTTGATCAAATAATATTGTAAAGCACATGTTATGAATGAAGTGATCCAGGTCAATGGTCTATAGTTTGCTAGCAAGTAGATAATGAGCAAACAACTGAATCATATAAGCAAAAACTTTTCATGAATAGTACTTTCGAGACAAGCATCAAAGAGTTTTGCATAAGAGTTAACTCATAAAGCAATAGATTCTAAGTAAAAGGTATTTAACCAACACAAAGGAAGATTTAAGTTTCAGCAATTGCTTTCAACTTTCAACATATATATCTCATGGATATTTGTCAACACAAAGCATATAATAAGTGCAATATACGAGCATATAAAAATTGTTGCACCAAAGTTGACACTAGTGTTTGCTTCTAAGATAGAAAGAAGTAGGTAAACTGACTCAACATAAAAGTAAAAGAAAGGCCCTTCGCAGAGGGAAGCAGGGATTAAATCATGTGCTAGAGCTTTTTAAGTTTTTGAAATCATATAGAGAGTAAAAATAAGTTTTGAGAGGTGTTTGTTAATTGTCAACGAATCAGAAAATGGAAAGTACAATATGACCCCTGCCAACCAGACTTTTAAGAGCGGCTCCCATGAAGGACGTTATTTCTACCAGCAAGGCAGATCATCCCTCTTTCTCTTTTGTTTACACATGCAGATATTTCACTGTTTGTCATTGCTTGACTGATAAATCAGGGCAAAAATGTGAAGAGAATTAAGCGGTTAAAGTTGTAATTAATTGGGACTGGGCACCCCATTTGCCAGCTCTTTTTGCAAAATTAATGGATAAGCGGATGTATATGCCGCTAGTCCGGTGGTAAAGTCTGTTTGACAGTTGACATAAAGACATCCACCCCGTCCTCATGAGCTTGGTAAACATTGACACAAAATAGGAGTAATAAAGTTTGAATAGTTTAAAGGTAGCACATGAAAAATTTACTTGGAATGGCAAGAAATACCACATATAGGTAGTTATGGTGGACACAGATGGCATGGATTTTGGCTCAAGGTTTTGGATGCACGAGAAGCATTCCCTCTCAGTACAGAGTTTAGGCTAGCAAGGTTATTTGAAGCAAACACAGGATATCAACCGACACAGCAAGGCTTATATGAAAACATATTGCAAGCATTATAAGACTCTACACTGTCTTCCTTGTTAACCAAACCCTTTTACTAGAAAATATCTAGACCTTAGAGATACCAATCATGCAAACCAAATTTCAACGAGCTTTACGGTAGTTCTTCATTAATAGGTTTTAACTACATGATACAAAAGCTTAAACATGAACTACTTGATAACTCAAAACAATTGACAAGTATCAAATTATCCAATACAATGATCTACAAGAATATGTAAGCTTTTTCCATTATACCATCTACCACATGCAACATTTTCTGTTCCAACCAAACACCAATCAATTTATTTCAACATAAACTCTCCAAACAATTATAAGTGAAGCAAGAGAGTACTTTCTTTAAAAGAACTAACAGCTCTGAATAAGAGATGCATGAAAAACAGGAGCTAAAAGCATAGCAATAGCTAGATAAGAATACTCAACAAGTATAAGTGAAGAATAGGAGTATTCATATGAAAAAGCGGAGCGTGTCTCTCTCCCAATCAAGAATGCTGGGGTCCAATCAAGTTGACCATAAGAAAAATAAAATACTGAAAATAAAAGCACACAGACGCTCCAAGTAAAGCACATATGATGTGAAAGAATTAAAATATAGTTTCACTAGAGATGACCTGATAAGTTGCTGATGAAGAAGGGGATGCCTTGGGCATCCCCAAGCTTAGACGCTTGAGTCTTCTTGAAATATGCTGGGGTGATCCATGGGAGCATCCCCAAGCTTAAGCTCTTCACTCTTCTTGATCACATTATATCATCCTTCTCTCTTGACCCTTGAAAACTTCCGCCACACCAAACTCAAAGTAATTCTCATTAGAGGGTTAGTGCACAATCAAAAACTCACATGTTCTATAAGGACACAAACATGACCGTTACTTTTAACATTAGCTACTGCCACTGATGTTATGTGAAGCTCTTCACCCTAAAAAAGAATTCCACTCAACACTAGTAAAAGAGAGAATGCGAAAAATAAAAGACAGAATCTGTCTAAACAGAACAGTCCGCAAAGACGAATTTTTTCGAGGCACTTACGTTGCTCAGATCGAAAAACTTTAAACTAACGAAAGATGCGTACATATCTGAGGATCACGCACAAAAATTTCAGATTTAAATAATTTTTCTGTGATTTTACAGAATTAAAACGGTGAACAGCAGAAATCTGTTCCTGCGCAGAAATCCAAATCTAGCATCATCTTCCTATTAGAGGCAATACTTGGCACAACAATGCGATAAAATAAAGATACAAAGGAATTGTTACAGAAGTAAACAACTCCTTGACTCAAAAAAAAAGAAAAATTGCAGAAATAAAATAATGGGTTGTCTCCCATAAGCGCTTTTCTTTAATGCCTTTTAGCTAGGCTTGATAGTTTTAATGATGCTCACAAAGAAAAAAATGAACAAAAGGAGCATCAAGAAGCAAATAAAACATTTAAGTCTAACCCACTTCCTATGCATAGGAATCTTGTACAAATAAATTCATAAAGAACAAAGTGACAAGCATAGGAAGATAAAACAAGAGCAACTTCAAAACTTTCAGCATATAGAGAGGTGTTTTAGTACCATGAAAATTTCTACAACCATATTTTCCTCTCTCATAATAATTTTCAGTAGCATCATGAACAAACTCAACAATATAACTATCACATAAAGCATGCTTTTCATGATCTACAAACACATAATTTTTATCAAGCTCCAAAATAGTGGGATTAAAACTTTCAAACCCACTTTTAACCATTTTATAACAAGATGATTGATCATTCTCAAGAGGTATGGGACTCCATCTAGATAAAGTCAAGACCTCTCCTATCCCATTTTCATTAGTAGAATACATAATATTATCAAGCAATATAGGACCATCATCTAGAGCTTTATCATAAACATTTTCTAAACAAACTTTCTCATTACCATGCATTTCGAAATTACGCACAAATAAAGGATTATCATAAGATTTATCAAAATAGCATGGATTATCATAAATAACAGTAGCATACTCATTTCCACAAGTTTTACTCATAGGGAATATTTCAAGAGAATCCACAGGAACATAACATTCATCCTCCTTTGATAAGGATGGAGGGTGATCAAATAATGTAAGAGGTAAAGAGTTACTCTCATTAGAAGGTAGGCATGGGTAGCTAATCCATTCTTCCTTCTTTTGTTCATCACTCTCCTCCTTTTTTCATCCAATGAGCTTTCAGCTTCAGCAGTAGTTTCTTCTTCTACAGGTTCCTGCAAGACAATGGTCTCTTCTTTTTGAGGATGTCTTTTCTCAAGAAATTCAGTAATATAAGGATTATCATTATAATACTCAAGGCAATATCCAAGCATAGCAAAAGTATCAGATCTATAAGGAGCATCATCATCTTGAATATAACCAGCAATTTCATAGGCACCCTTAAAAACAAAAAATTCTTCAATTTGTTCAAGATTAACAAAGTCATAGTTTCCTTTAGCATAAGCAGCCAAGGTTTCATTATCATTATAATCACATTGGAAAGGGAGGTGTTTATGCCTTCTACAACATAAAGATTCATTAAAGCAGTAGGATTCATCATAAGTAGAGCACAAGTTTTTAGCAAAATAATTCAATCTACTTATTTGTTCCCATAAATATTTCCCTTTTTGAGATAAGCGGTATTCCTTATAATAATTTTGTTGTTCCTCTGTGAACCCACTTAGCCAATAAGATTTCGCTTCAGAGAGACCAGCCATTGATAGCAAGTAAACAACTAGACATAATAACAAACGAAATAAACTAGATGCAGAAAACTAATTTTTTTGTGTTTTTGATAAATAAAGCAAACAAGACAAATAAAAATAAACTAAGCAAGACAAAAACAAAGTAAAGAGATTGGAAGCGTGAAACTCCCCTTGCAGAAATCCTCTTGCTCCCTGTAACGGCGCCAGAAAATATGGCGTGTGGAAGGGGAAGCAAGGAGATTTCTGAACCGAAGTGCTTCTGCTCCCCGGCAACGGCGCCAGAAAATATGCTTGATTGCGTGGATCACACGTTCGTTGGGAGACCCCAAGAGGAAGGTATGATGCAGTATAGAAGCAGTTTTCCCTCAGTATGAAACCAAGGTTTAATCGAACCAGTAGGAGCAAGAAATCACTTCGGAAGGTTGTCAGTGGCGCGCTGACGTGGAACCTGCACACAACACAATCAAACTACTTTGCCCCAACGAAACAGTGAGGTTGTCAATCTCACCGGCTTGCTGAAAACAAAGGATTAAACGTATATGTGGAAAACAGTACTAAATTGCAGAGAATGAAAAGGAACAGTGTTTGCAGTTGGTTGTATTATCAGTGTAAAAGAATGGACCGGGGTCCACAGTTCACTAGTGGTGTCTCTCCATAAAAGATAACTAACATGCTGGGTGAACAAATTACAGCTGGGCAATTGACAAAATATTGAGCGCATAACAATGCATATATATGACATGATGATTACTATGATATTCATGTGGGCATTACGACAAAATACATAGACCGTTATCCAACAGCGTCTATGACTAATAATCCACCGCCAGGTTGTCATACCGAGTTCCGTTGGTATTAAGTTGCAAGCAACGGATAATTACATTAAGTAATGTGCGTAAAGTAAAAAATGCATTAGACCTAACGGCGTACCCTTAAGCTAAGCATCGGTTATTTTATCCCTAGTTGTCACTCTCCCAGATTACCGGAGGCATGAACCCACTATCTAGCATAAATACTCACTCTTGGAGTTACAAGCATCTACTTGGCCAAAGCATCTACTAGTAACGAAAAGCATGCAAGATCATAAATAACATATAAGATAGATTGATAATCAACTTGACATAGTATTCAATATTCATCGGATCCCAGCAAACACAACATGTAGCATTACAATAAGATGATCTTGATCATGATAGGCAGCTCACAAGATCTAAACATGATAGCATAAAGTGGAGAGACAACCATCTAGCTACTGCCATGGACCCGTAGTCCAAGGATGAACTACTCACGCATCACTCCGGAGGCAGGCATGGTGATGTAGAGCCCTCCGGTGATGATTCCCCTCTCCGGCAGGGTGCCGGGAAGAGCTTCTGAACCCTCCCGAGCTAGGGTTGACGGCGACGGTGTCTCTGGAACTTTTCGTGGATAATGGCTCGAGTATTTAGGGTTTTCGCGTCGGGAAGAATAAATAGGCGAAAGGGCGGCGGCTGTGGAGCCACGAGGGCCCCACACCACCCCACGGCGTGGCAGGGGGGCCCGCGTGGCCCCATGGTGTGGGTGCCACATGGCTCCCCTCCGTGTCTCCTCTGGACTCCGCCTTCGTGTTGGAAAAATAGGAGGTTCTGTCCAAGTTTCGTCCAATTCTGAGAATATTTCCAGACTAGCTTTTCTGGAATACAAAAACAGCAGAAAACAGGAACTGGCACTGTGGCATCTTGTTAATAGGTTAGTCCCAGAAAATGCATAAAAATGCTATGAAGTGTATATAAAACATGTAACAATTGGTATAATATCACCATGGAACATCAGAAATTATAGATATGTTTGAGACGTATCAGAGAGCTTTTCCACCATGTCAATGCTTACCAAATTGTTACAACTCCCACCATCAATGATGATCCGAATAGCACGATCCTTGACAACACCACGGGTCTGGAACAAATTATGGCGTTGATCATGCTCAGCCTGACTTAGTTGCACACTCAAAGCGCGTTGTGCAACCAAGCTCTTGTAGGAATCCGCAGCTTCGGCGGCCATAAACTCCACGTCTTGCTCAGGATGGCCATCGTCCCCTTGCTGCGCAGAAAGAAGTGCAAGTGTTTCCTCATCATAATCACTAGCAGAATCATACTCACCATCTTCCCGCACGATCATGACGCGCTGAGTTCTGCACTCACACTCAATATGACCATAACCCGAGCATTTGCGACACTGAATGTCCCGCGTCCTGCCCGTGGATCCCGTGGAAGACGCCGAACTCCGAGGAGGAACAGAAGATGTCGATGGCGGACTCGGTACCGGTGTGTGGGAGTACGGCGTGGTGGACTTGGGGCCGGAAGAAGGTGGTGCAGCACCGCGGGGCGTCGTATCCGGTTGGCGAGGCGCCCATGAAGATGAAGATGTACGACCTGCAGAAAAATTAGTGCGTGGGCGCTGCTCCCTATCCTGCACTTCACGTTCAGCTTTGCAAGCAAGATGAAACAAATGAGTGATAGAATTGTACTCCTTATATTCTAAAATCGTTTGAATTGGTTTATTGAGCCCCCCCCCCCAAAAAAATCTTGCAAACATAGCTTCATTCTCCTCAACAATTCCACAACGAATTAAACCAGTTTGCAATTCTTGATAATATTCTTCTACTGATTTTCTACCTTGTTGCAAACGTGTCAGTTTTTGAAGCATTTCACGCTGATAATAAAGAGGTACAAAACGAGTACGCATAGCAGCTTTTAAAGCAACCCAAGTAGTAGGAATATTAGCATGATACATGCGACAATGTTCAGACCACCAAACTGAAGCAAAACCTGTAAACTCACAAGTGGCAGCACAAACACGTCTATCCTCAGGGTAATTTAAACATGCAAAACGTTGTTCTACCTCTAATTCCCAGGTAAGATAAGCATCAGGATTATATCGACCCTCAAAAGGTGGAATTGTTAATTTGAGCTTAGCGACATGTTCGACATGTTCTTCATCACGCACCTGAGGTTGCTGCTGCAAGTTGTTCCTAGGGTGTTGGTGTGGACGGCCCCGCGGTTGGTGATGATTGTCTACCTCTGTTTCATAGCCGTCCAAGTTAGCGTCGTCGCCAGGGGCGACTGCAGACGCCGCTGAAGCTCCTCCTGGCTCCTCAAGGCGAACCCGACCGGCACGAGAAACAGTGTTGCCGGGCACGTGAAACAGCTCAGGTATGCGCATCTGTAGCTTCTCCTGCAAGCGATCAAACTTGCCAGTCAGATCAGTCAAGGAGGTGTTGACGCCGTCAAATTTGGTGTTGAAAGTGCCCTCTAGACCATCTAGACGGTCCATGGCGCTGCCAACCCGTGTCTCGATGTCCAGAGAATGGTTGGACACCATCTTCTCGAAGTGCTTGTACAGCTCCTTGTTCGTCATCTTGTTCATCTCGTCGCCTGACATGGTTAGTAGAGATAGGAGACAAAACACAAGTATATGTTCCTAGGACTACAAATATGTTGGAAAATCACGCAAACCGTGAAGCAATATACAAAGCCCTTACAAATTCCTTACCACGCAGGAGAGCGTCACGGCAGCCGCGAGGACAAGTACCTCAAAGATTGGCAAAGCGATTACCAGGGAAGGCACAATGCACGTAGTAGAAATCTGTGGAGCTGTAGGAGGCTTTATGGTAGCAAGGATTAGCAATAATCAAATCAGGAATGCAAGTTGAATAAACGCTCAAAGATGGTACTATGCTGGTCCTAGGCTAGACCGTACTAGAGACGCGAGCCTATAGCACCAATAAAGTCAAGGCGCGGCAACAACAAGCACAAATGGAGAGCTCAAAAGCAAGATATAAGTGAAGATCATAGAAATTTCCGAACTTTTTTCACAAAAGTGGCAAAAACTCCATCTTCCCGGTCTCTTTTGGCAATTCTGAGCGGTCCAGAAGGCGATAAATGACATAATTGTTTAGGTTGGACAGATCTTTTCTACTGAAAATTTTGATAGGTCGCACGTCGAAAACGGAGTTCGTATGCAAAAGTTATGGCCAGTCAAAGTTTGGGCAGAAAAACTGCCCAATTCGGACTAAATTCGGACTGGACTAGTAGAAATCAGGGTCAACCCGACTTGAATGCGGATTTGACTTTTTTTTTGTTTTTTAAGTCCAAACCGAAACAAATATGAACCCTAAACAGATGGGGGTGGCGGCGGTAGAGGTGGTTGTGGTGGCGGCGGTAGAGATGGTGGTGGTGGTATGTATGGCGGCGGAAGGCTGGTGGATGGTGGCGACGTGCGAGTCGCGGCGGCGGCGAGACAACTATGCAAAGAACTCGAAACTCTAAAGGAACTAGACGCTAAGACCAGCAACTCGACACGACGATGCAGACAAAAATTCAACAATGCAATGCACTGAAAAGAAAATGCGAAAGGCCCGGACGGGTTGTAGGACGAGATGATCTAACCCTAACTGTATTTTTGGCTTTTTGTGGACTGTAGGTATGAAGATGCAATCTAAACTAGTAAAACAGTAAATCTCACCGAGCAACCTAAAATCTGATACCACTTGATAGAGCAAAGGTGTCCGATCTTTCGATGAGATGAAGATACGTCGATTCTGGTGGAGGTCGACCTTGGCGGTCCGACTACTACGCACACGTACGCAGCGCCAATGCAATCGCTAAACCAATCTCCCGAGGTTACCAATCCTGCAGAAGCACGATCAGCCTGACCAATAGGTCTAGTTCTACCTGCGATCGAGGAGCAAGTAAGAACCAATAATGCAATCAAGAATTGCGGATATAAGATGAACTTTATTGAAAAGGTGGGATTCCGTAGCGGTCTTAATCTGGTCGTTAGACACAAATCGAGATCACGAAGATGCAGCGAAATGCTAGGCAGTCTTTTAGCTAAACAAAATCCGAGTCTAAACGAAACCCTAGACGAGGTATATAAGGAGGAAAGGAGGGGGTTTTCGGCCAGCCTTGGGAGTTGGCCGAATCCTTCCCTAGATGGACTTTCCTTTCCTAATACGGACTCTAAAAACACACTAAAACTTCTGATCTGAAATTACATGGGCCCTGGCCCATTAATAAAGGTGACGCAGCACCATATGTAACTATGAACGAAAATATGAAGTGTAGACTTGATTATTTCGCCTAGCCTCCATTGGTGGCATCATCATCTCCAACGCGTCCACTCCGGCTGTGATCTCCATCCACGTACATGCTCCATAGCTTGTCCTTCTCATCCATGCTTGGTCCATCATTCCTAAGAGAGACAAATACATCTACTTTAGGCAGCATCATATTCTCATGTACATTAGGAATAGCTCGTAGAGACGAAAGTACCTGCTGTTGGAGTTGACGGGCACGAGCTCGAGTTAACGGTCCTTGCATTTGAGGAGGTGTATTTGTCGTGGTTGCAACTATAGTAGGTATGTCCTCATCAGCATATGTTTTGTCAATCTCGAGCGAGGAGTTCCGGTGTGGTGGAGGTACGGCGAGGTGCTCCGGCGTAGTGGTCCGGCAAGGCGTAGGTTGCCGCGGTGGGGCTAGGTGAACTCGGGTGTCGTGGTGGGAACACGCAGATGCCTAGGGGTAGGCTTAGTCTGGGGCCGAACGTACGCTTGAGGATTCGGGGAGGGATTGCGCGATGGAACCGCACACGAAGAACACTGCAAACACAAAGATCTACCCTGCTTCGGGCCCTCGTGAGGAGGTAAAACCCCTACTGCAGCATCTATCCTACTTTGGTGTATTTCTCCTCTGTATACGGTGTGTACAAACGCTCCTTGAGCTGTATGCGAGAGCAGCGCAGTGCTCAGCTAGCTAGTGAGAAGAAGGCAGGGGGAAAATGAGCTCCCGCGAGTGTGAGGCCTCTTCTCATCTCCTCCCCCTGGTGCTCTTTATATAGAGAGAGCCCAGGGGACATGCCGGGGACAAGGGGACAAACATCACTGTACACTGTTCACTGTAGCTGACTTGACCAATGGGGTCTTGTCACACTGTAGCAGCGTCACTGTAGTTGTACTCTTGTCACATCAGGAGCACTGTAGCCACGCTGCCTGTGTCACCATCTTGCCCACTTGTGCTTGTTTCCTGGACATGGCAGAGGGTATCTCGTACCTGTCGATGACGATGAATGATCCGGTTGAGGCGCTGGTCGATGGAGTGGAGGCCAAGGTACCGGAGACCTCGGTCTTGGCAGCAAGTGACAGGAGATGTCCGGTGCAGTACACGGTGCAAGTTCATGCAGCTCCTGGCGATCCCGGTCCGTGGATGATCGAGATACGGCGTCGAGGCAGTGGCCCGAGGCAACGATACTGGCCTGGGGCGATGGTGGTGGACCGGGGCGCTGGGATCTCGGCCCATCCGAGATGTGCGTGTGCCGGTCCATCCGGGGCGCAGCGATGTCGGTAAACTGAAGCTCGTGACGCTGGAGTGGGGCCACGATCCGGGATCGAGGACGAGCCGACCCTCCATGACGAGGCCGCGCAAGGCCTCCGCGACGAGGACGCGCTGGTGATGCCGAGGCGAGCTGGCTCTGGCCCATCCGAGTCAAGGGAGGTCGGGGACGAGGAGCCGAGGTCGGGGACGCCGAGGTCGGGTACGGGGACGCGGGCGAGGTCGATGCGATGAGCTCCGGGGCGAGGACGAGCTTGACGGAGTGAGGTTGGGGACGCCGGCTCCGGGCGAGGCGGGGATGCGGGCTCCGGGTTGAAGCTGGAGGAGATGGCGACGGGGCGGATCCGGCGACGGGGAGGTGGAGTCTGCCGCTGGGCGGTGCGGGGACGGCGGACTCCGGGATGAGCCGAGGTCGGCGCAGGGCGCGGCTCGAGGCTGCTGCTGGGGGCGGAGCACGAGAATAGCACGGAGGAGCTGCGGGCGCGGGGACGGCGGGATCCGGAGTGAGGGCGAGGCGTGGCAGAGGTCGGGGACAACCGGGTGCGAGGAGGCCGTCTCGATCTGCCTCGATCGGTCGCAGCTGCAGGCATCGGCCCACCGAGGCTGGCTCGCCGAGGTGGGAATTCGGCCCACCGAAGCTTGCCTGCACCGGACGGGCTGCGGCCCAATCCGAGGTAACCAATACCTCGGCCCGCTCTGGATCAACCGAGATTTACTCCACTGACTCAACGAGTACCTCGGCCCATTCCGAGTTAAATTGAACTTTGGCCCAATCTTGGATATGTCGGCTTGGCAGCTTCTTTAGTCTTTTCTTTTATCTTTTATCTGTTTAACTTCTCCTTCTGTCTCTCTTACCGACACAACACCACCTAACTTTGGGGTATCGGGGATCACCTCCCCGACATTAGTCACCGAGGCTGCGGGGGACTCGCAGAGTCGCGCGCAGACTTACAAAAATAAATAACTGTACCAGAAACCTCCTGCACCGTACAGCCTTGCCTTTCAGGCCAAATGCGACATCCGGTTGACCGAGCTCACCCGAATCAACAACGAGATGGACAATTTGTACTGGAAATATGTTGCCTGAATGGTCACCATTATATGTCGGTTCTTAGCCCTCCTGGCCTTTACCGAACTCGGATGCCGCCAACGTCGGTTAGCCCTCCTGGCTTTTACCGAACTCGGATGCCGCCAGCGTCGGTTAGCCCTCCTGGCTTTTACCAAACTCGGATGCCGCCAGCGTCGGTTAGCCCTCCTGGCTTTTACCGAACTCGGATGCCGCCAGCGTCGGTTAGCCCTCCTGGCTTTTACCGAACTCGGATGCCGCCAGCGTAAACTGGACCGACATAAACCTGCAAGTACGTATCTCATATGTCTCGGTATCTCGGCGTCTCTAGGCATATCACACATGTCTCGGTATCTTGGCCCCTCTGGCCATATCACATATCTCGATACCTCGGCCCCTCTGGGCATAACTCATATGTCTCGGTATCTCGGCCCCTCTGGGCATATCACATATCTCGATACGTCGGCCCTCTGGGCATAACTCATATGTCTCAGTATCTCGGATGTCTGGTAGCCACTCTGGGCGCTTACCGACATAGATGTCTCCAGCCACTGCTGGTTTGACATAAGCATATCTCGAATGCCGGTTTTAGCCACTTCGGGCGTATACCGACATAGATGTCTCCAGCCACTGCTGGTTTGACATAAGCATATCTCGAATGCCGGTTTTAGCCACTTCGGGCGTATACCGACATAGATGTCTCCAGCCACTGCTGGTTTGACATATAACCTGCAAAAACATATCTCAAAGGTTGCCTCTGTCTTAACAAACATAAACAAAGATCTGGTATGCAAATGATGCCATGATACGCTGGCAAACAGAATAAACAGTGATCTGGTATACAGATGATGCCATGATACGTTGGCAAACAGAATAAACAGTGATTTGGGATATGAAATGATGCCGTGATGCTATGGCAAACCGACACAAACGACGATCTAGAGAATACCGATAATGTCAGGGTACCTTGGGTAATTTGAGATAACCAATATAACCATGATACCTCGGATTTCCATTATAACCGGATTTCCAATATGACCCGGATTTCCAATATGACCCGGATTTCCAATATACCTCGGATTACCAATATACCTCGGATTACCAATATGACCCGGATTTCCAATATACCTCGGATTACCAATATGACCCGGATTTTCAATATACCTCGGATTACCAATATGACCCGGATTTCCAATACACTCGGATTACCAATATGACCCGGATTTCCAATATACCTCGGATTTTCCAGGATACCTCAGTAACGAACATTCTCAACAAAACCGATGTCACCTTTCAACGTTAGTCCAACATACATATCATGAAGAATATTTGACGGGAACAACAACTATACTAACCGAGGCAAACTAGCTATAGCACTTGATAGAAAACGAATCTAACAGCAGATACTAAGCACAAAGAACTAGACTCGGTTTCAACCGAGTCCCCGAGTTACTTTTCTTATCTATGAGAAGGTGCAAAACAGACTGGCTATCCAGTCCCCGGGTCAAGACACTTTACCCGGGGAAAACAACTAATCAAAGCAAGGTAGAAACGAGGGGGTAGTCCCCGAGCACTGTTTGAGACTATCTAGAAGCATGGGCAGACATATAAATGATACTTACACGGTCAGGTTGTTGGAGAAGTCTTAACTCGGATTTTCCCAGGATACCTCGGACTTCAGAACACCTCGGATTCAGAACAGCTCGGATTCCAGAACAGCTCGGATTCCAGAACACCTCGGATTCGCACTGTAGCCAACTCGAAAATGAGTCAACACACGGGGACGATGTCGAAGTTGAGTCCCCGCGTTGATGGCGAAGGTCCCATCCGAATTAATCCAGCAAGCGCCACTATCAGCCCCACGGTGGGCGCCAACTGTCGTGGTGGGAACACGCAGATGCCTAGGGGTAGGCTTAGTCTGGGGCCGAACGTACGCTTGAGGATTCGGGGAGGGATTGCGCGATGGAACCGCACACGAAGAACACTGCAAACACAAAGATCTACCCTGCTTCGGGGCCCTCGTGAGGAGGTAAAACCCCTACTGCAGCATCTATCCTACTTTGGTGTATTTCTCCTCTGTATACGGTGTGTACAAACGCTCCTTGAGCTGTATGCGAGAGCAGCGCAGTGCTCAGCTAGCTAGTGAGAAGAAGGCAGGGGGAAAATGAGCTCCCGCGAGTGTGAGGCCTCTTCTCATCTCCTCCCCCTGGTGCTCTTTATATAGATAGAGCCCAGGGGACATGCCGGGGACAAGGGGACAAACATCACTGTACACTGTTCACTGTAGCTGACTTGACCAATGGGGTCTTGTCACACTGTAGCAGCGTCACTGTAGGTGTACTCTTGTCACATCAGGAGCACTGTAGCCACGCTGCCTGTGTCACCATCTTGCCCACTTGTGCTTGTTTCCTGGACATGGCAGAGGGTATCTCGTACCTGTCGATGACGATGAATGATCCGGTTGAGGCGCTGGTCGATGGAGTGGAGGCCGAGGTACCGGAGACCTCGGTCTTGGCAGCAAGTGACAGGAGATGTCCGGTGCAGTACACGGTGCAAGCTGATGCAGCTCCTGGCGATCCCGGTCCGTGGATGATCGAGATACGGCGTCGAGGCAGTGGCCCGAGGCAACGATACTGGCCTGGGGCGATGGTGGTGGACCGGGGCGCTGGGATCTCGGCCCATCCGAGATGTGCATGTGCCGGTCCATCCGGGGCGCAACGATGTCGGTAAACTAAAGCTCGTGACGCTGGAGTGGCGCTGCCACGATCCGGGATCGAGGACGAGCCGACCCTCCGAGACGAGGCCGCGCAAGGCCTCCGCGACGAGGACGTGCTGGTGATGCTGAGGCGAGCTGGCTCTGGCCCATCCGAGTCAAGGGAGGTCGGGGACGAGGAGCCGAGGTCGGGGACGCCGAGGTCGGGTACGGGGACGCGGGCGAGGTCGATGCGATGAGCTCCGGGGCGAGGACGAGCTTGACGGAGTGAGGTTGGGGACGCCGGCTCCGGGCGAGGCGGGGATGCGGGCTCCGGGTTGAAGCTGGAGGAGATGGCGACGGGGCGGATCCGGCGACGGGGAGGTGGAGTCTGCCGCTGGGCGGTGCGGGGACGGCGGACTCCGGGATGAGCCGAGGTCGGCGCAGGGGCGCGGCTCAAGGCTGCTGCCGGGGGCGGAGCACGGGGATAGCACGGAGGAGCTGCGGGCGCGGGGACGGCGGGATCCGGAGTGAGGGCGAGGCGTGGCAGAGGTCGGGGACGACCGGGTGCGAGGAGGCCGTCTCGATCTGCCTCGATCGGTCACAGCTGCAGGCATCGGCCCACCGAGGCTGGCCCGCCGAGGTGGGAATTCGGCCCACCGAAGCTTGCCTGCACCGGACGGGCTGCGGCCCAATCCGAGGTAACCAATACCTCGGCCCGCTCTGGATCAACCGAGATTTACTCCACTGACTCAACGAGTACCTCGGCCCATTCCGAGTTAAATTGAACTTTGGCCCAATCTTGGATATGTCGGCTTGGCAGCTTCTTTAGTCTTTTCTTTTATCTTTTATCTGTTTAACTTCTCCTTCTGTCTCTCTTACCGACACAACACCACCTAACTTTGGGGTATCGGGGATCACCTCCCCGACATCGGGCTAGAAATTCCGACCGGCGGCGCTCACAGGGTCTCAATGGGTATTACAGATGATTCACACAAAATCCAAAGTCGTAGTTGTTTCAGCCAAACAATTTTCTGCTTTGCCACAGTTCTCATCTCACAGCGGTTTTTTCACAGCTCACGGTTCACAGCAGGTTTTCTGGAATCCACAGCTGAACCAAACACACCAGTAGTATCATGCATAATACTACTATATGACAGGCCCGGGCCCACAGTGGTGCCAACTGTGCGGCCCGCACAGGGCCCACGAAATTTGGGGGCCCCAAAATTTCTCCAGGTATGTGTACAAGTTTAAGCACTTTGCTGGGAAAACAACGAAGTGTGATTTGGTATAGTGGTTAGTGCTTGCAGGCAGCAGCGGGACTTGTGTTCGAATCCCCGCTACAACATTTTATAATTTTAGATCTTTCTACAGCTTCTGAGAGTGCTGATAAGTGGGACCCGCATGCTGGACATCACCAAGATTGCATGTATCAGAAGAAAATATATAGGAGTCATTTTGCAAAAATTACAACGACACATGTCAGCTCCAAAATTATTTTGGACCTATCAGCTCCAAGAAAGTATACACTTAGGTAGAAATCTGAAGAGAATTGGGCTAGCCAGCTAGATCCAGCGCGCTGGGCCACATCTTGGGCGAGTATCGATCTTATCGATCGCAAAATTCTAGCGATTCCCAGGTCGTGTCGCCTGCCTCACAACAGCGTCGTGACAGGGCCCTGCGTGATAGTTGGCTCGGCCTCTCGGGATTGCCCAGGCCGCTCGCCGTCTCGCCTGACAGATGAACGACGGAGCGAACAAAAGACGGAAGAGCAGCAACAAATCGATCACATCCATCGTGAAAACATGTACACTGCTGCTAGCGAGTCTTCCTTTCTGGTGAGCTTCGGCTCCTACTCCTAATTTATGAATCTTTAAATTTTAGTTAACTTTTGGCAGATTTGAATTATTATAGGGAAATATCAGTCTGGTTCTCAGAAATGCAAGAGAAAAAAGAATGAACATAACTTAATTAAATTTAAAAGCTTCTAAGGATATATACCTTAAGAGGTTTACTGCACTATTCTCTGTCAGCATATTGATAGGGATTGCCTTGTCTATTATATGCTAAATACTTGTTTATTAGTTTAATTTTTTTCTGGGATAGGGTCTCGTTTTAGAATTTCGCACAGGTCCTGGATTTTGCCGGCCCGGCCCTGCTATATTATATGATACTTCCCACTACCACTAGTCCAATGATAATGTTTTATATTGAAACACCTAAAACAAGACGCATTGGGAGTAACAAAACTGAGACATTATTTTGACGGTCAGAAAAGGAAAAAAAGAAAAGGATCGACACCAGTTTTTCGTCTCACTTTCTGTTTGATTAGATAACGGTCCCTCCCTCGGAAGTCGGAACAGAAAGCGAGCAAGTCTCCGCCGTTTCACTGCCTCTCCGCCGCCCGGACGTACGCCGCCGCTAGGGGAGGAGACGCGAAAATGACAGAGGAGGCGTCGGCAGCCGTCGTCCTCCACAACGCGTATGTCGTCACCATGGACGGCGCCCTCGTGGTCCTCCGGAACGGCGCCGTCGCCGTCGTGGGCGACCGCATCGCCGCCGTGGGCCCTTCGGCGGACGTCCTCGCGGCCTTCCCCCGCGCCGCGCAGACCCTCGACCTCGCGGGCCGTATCCTCCTCCCCGGTTGGTTTCCTCCCAAATCTCAGGCCAATTTTGGGGCGAAAATGTTTTCATTTTTGTTGCTTGATTATTGATGGATTGGCAGGGTTCGTCAACACGCACGTGCACACCTCGCAGCAGCTCGCGCGGGGGATCGCCGACGACGTCGACCTCATGACCTGGCTGCACGGTAGGATCTGGCCCTACGAGTCCCACATGACGGAGGAGGACTCCTACGCTTCCACGCTCCTCTGCGGCATCGAGCTCATCCGATCTGGGGTCAGCAAATCCTCCACTAGCACCAGTTTCTCTGTAACTACTATAGTAGTTTGCAATGGAGTGTGATGCACTGTCGATGTGTTTGCTGATGCCGGAATCAGTAATTTCGCTGCCTGATTGCGATTGCATCAGTGAAGACGTTGCGTGGATCACACTTGAAGAATTGAGCAGTTTTAACCTCAAAAAAAAAAGAATTGAGCAGCTCATACAGTCTATTCCTTAGTTATTCCGAATGTTGGTTTTACAGCGAGGAAGCTAGATACTGTTTGGTTGTACAGCTCCAGCGTTCGATGGCTAGGTGGAGTATCTTTTCATGGGCTGTAAGGTTTTGGAGCATAATAGAATAGGCATGGTTTGTCAACGAATAGATGTAGAGCTGGGTCCCAAAATCTGCAAATGAAGATCGCTTTGCCGCTTGCTTGTGTGGTATCTGCATATTAGCTGCAAGGAATACTTTGTTGTTTCCTAGTGTTGCATTGTGCTCTGTTTTTAAAGGAAATCTTGCAATGTGCTATTTTGGACAAAGGTTGGTTCCATGTGAACCAAGGGTGGTTTCATTCCACCAGCAAATGGTATGGGGTTTGTGGTTTCAGCTCTTAGAACCCCGCAGATCTTTGACACATTGGCGAATTTGGAGCACCCTGCCACCTAATGATTGCTTACTGTCTGGTCTGTACACCCTTAGTATGTCGAAGTGAACTATGCTATGTTAGACTATGCGTTTTCGACTTCTCATTATTTAGTACTCCCTTTGTTCCATAATATAAGATTTCATTAGAACCAGTATACTCCCATATTGGCTGTATTAACATCTTTATTATGGGACGGATGAGAAGTCTCATTTGCTTGTACTCAGTGGCACTAAAAGATTAAATAATGAGTAGAAATCACTTTCTAGGCTGATGAAGTTCAATTTCTGTTGTGCTGATAATTGTTAAAAAAAATCTGATCTAGGCTTCAGGCTTGTTTAATCTTGTAGTATATCCTGTTTGTATCCTCATGGGTATATAGTTTGCTCCTTGTGTAGGTTTCAGTGTGGGGTAAGTAGTATTTGTGTTCATTTTAAAATTATGTCATATCTTTCTTGTGATGGTATATGGACTGCTCTGCACTCTAAAGGTTTGAACATTAGATAGAAGAGGTATTTTTTCTGAGAGATGGGAATGCCTTAAGGCGATACTGAGCATAATTGATTTATAATCGTTAAAATCAGTATTTTGTACTGTGTTCATCTAGAGCTAATACACAAACAACAATGTCGCATGTGTTTTCGGAAAAAGGAACGGCACATGTGTTCTTTATAGTATTTCATATTATCTGTTACGCAGCTTCTATGCTTAAACTATTTGCCACCTGATGATTTCCACTATCCCAAGATACCTGATTTTTTTTCTTTGGTCATTTAATGGCAGGTAACATGCTTTGCCGAAGCAGGTGGGCAGTATGTTTCAGAAATGGCACGGGCAGTGGATTTGCTCGGATTGCGTGCATGCTTGACAAAGTCAACAATGGATTGTGGTGATGGGTTACCTCCAAATTGGAGTTCTTGTTCCACTGATGACTGCATTCAGGTTTTTTTCTGCCTCCTGACTACTTTCTTGAACATAGTCACCTGCTGCTCAACCCTTTCTTTTGCTTTCAATAAATTCATTTGTAGTGACTGCGGCCCACATCTCTAAGTGTTTGTACTCAACACGTAGCACCTCCGGTTCCATTATATATGTAGTGACTGCAGCCCACATCTCGAATTCCGGCTTCGCCTTCCGGGCCTGTATCATAGTAGCACCTCTGGTTCCATTATTCTTCCATATTTTGCAATGGACTGATCCATATATGTAGTGACTGCGGCCCACATCTCTAATTCCGGCTTCACCTTCCGGGCCTGTATCATAATACATGGGGACAGGTTTTCACTTTATCATTCTAGGCATGTACATGTGCAATATGACATGAGTCATCCGTAACACGGCGTGCGCAGTAGCAGCATCAGCTTGCTCGTGGAAGCAGCAGCCTTCAGGAGGCCCTGCAGCTAGCTGACACGTCAATTGGAGCACAGAAGCTGGTCATGTTAATCACATGTAGCATCTGATGTGTTTATCTAGTTATAAAGTGCATCTCAAATATTAGTTAGCATTACTTTGCTAGGGTGGCCCTATTTTAGATGGCACAGCTGGTGAATATCCGGTCAGCAGAAATGAATTAAGCAAAATAAGCCCCTGATGTCCTACTGTGATCTTCACCTTGATCGGCTATTCTAAAATTAATCCCTCCGCTAACCTGTGCCCTCGCCCCTCGTTCGCCTACCACAGCTCTTCAAGTTGTCTCTGTCTAACCCGATTGGTGTTTATTCTGTTACTAGTAGTGGTACATGTTTTCAGTAGCAAAAGCTTACGGAGCAGATTCCATTGTATCAATATCTGCATACTGATACACTATTAGTACACTAGTCTTCATTTGGAACAAAGTAACTCTAAGTACATGTGGTACATTAGATACTATGTTTAGTTGTTTACTGCTGAGTTAGACATGTGCTGGTACCTAATGGAAAATCCATGTCCATGAAAAATTTGCCAGGAAATACGAACAATTCCTAAGTTTGGAAAAAGTAACAGAGAAGGAATGATTGAAGTAGAGTAAAAGGTTTAGCAAATTTGTAGGTATGAAAGAAAGTAGGGAAGGAATAAAACAGGTTACCAAAAATTGTTACCTTCTGTATCATTTATTGCTCAATGTTCCTTGTTTTTCCCGTGGTACAGATATTGGGGATTGATCGTTACCACAATAAGGCTAATTCATATTTGATTTACATTTGCCCAAAATAAGATCCATCTAAATACAAATAAGTATGTGATTACTCTTTGCATATTTGGCTGTTATGTGATATGAATGACTTGCATTTCCTTTATGCAGTCACAGAAGGATCTATATGGAAAGCATCATAACACAGCTGATGGACGTATCAGGATATGGTTTGGGTTGAGACAGATCATGAATGCGACAGACCGGTTACTGCTTGAAACAAGGGATGCTGCACAGGAATTGAATACTGGAATCCATATGGTATTACATAAAGAAAATTATTTGTGCAAAAAAGTTTACGTCCTCTTTCTCTCTTTTGTCCCTTCTGTGGACAAGTCGCAGCTCGCTATTGATCCTCAGAGGGATTACATTCCGACTAAGTACTGTCAATCATAAAACGAGGGATAATATGAAAGCAAAGAAAGGAGAGTCAATGCTAAAGCATCTTTTTCGCATAAATGCAGTTTGCCATTTGCTTCTCTCCTTATACACTGGAGCTTGAAACCGTGGAACGATGAGATCAGTTATCTCTGTCTCTTGTTTTTAGACTATGATTTGAGTTCCCAAGAATTTTCTTTCTAATTTAGCAGTATCTGTTCCAGTACTGTTTCTACTGTCCAGTAGAAATTTGCTGCTTAGCTGTAGTAAATTGCTTCAACCTTTGGTTTTCATTATTTTGGCAGCATATTGCGGAAATACCATATGAAAATCAGCTTGTAATGCGGACCAAGGAAATTGATCATGGAACAGTTACATATTTAGAGAAAATTGATTTTCTGAGGAGCAATTTGCTGGCTGCGCACTCTGTTTGGTTGAATGAGCCCGAGGTGAGTAAGCTTTTCAAAAATCGAACGATACATTTCACATTATGTACCCTGATTACTCTGAGAACGTATGGAATACCCAAAATTTAAGACTAGGTTAAACTGTAGGAAGGTTGCCCCTGTGTATGTTCAATTATGCCAGAAGTCATCACTTTACAGAATCTGCATATAACCTTTTGCCACAGCTATACATGCTTCTTTTGCTACCTGTTAATTTGTTAGTTCAAAATTCCTTACCATGCACTTTCTACCTTCTGTTAGATTGTGATACTGAAATACAAGTGTTACTTTGGCAAACTTTTCATTTGAGGTTCTCACATGCAGATAAGTCATTTTTCAAAGGCTGGTGTCAAGGTTTCTCATTGCCCAGCATCTGCCATGCGGATGCTGGGGTTTGCTCCTATTAGGGAAATGCTGGATTCTGGTGTTTGTGTCTCTCTTGGTACTGATGGAGCACCAAGCAATAACAGAATGAGCATTGGTCTGCTTAATAATTTCTCCACAAAACTTATTATGAGTCTCTCTAGCTTTCCTCTTTGTTTTCTTCACCTATGATATTTGATACCCATCAACAGCGACTTAGTGGGTGGGGGTTCTGTTGAGTCTTGCATCTAATATTTTTTCCTCTCAATTCTTTCATAATTCTTTTAAATACTTAAATATTTTTTGCATGATATACATGTACTCCCTCCGTTTCTAAATGTAAGATGTTTTAGCTTTTTCTAGATTCACATGTATCTACATGTATTTAGACATGTTTTAGTGTATTTGTTCACTCATTTCAGTCCGCATATAGTCAACATGTGAAATAGCTAAAACATCTTATATTTAGAAACGGAGAGACTATAATTTATAATGCTCTCCATAGTTCGTCATAAGGCATATTCATTTATTCTCTACAAAATAGTCATGCTGTATATATTCTCACTATATTTTTTTGTTACTATGTTCTGTGTCAATGTACCCGTCGAACATGCATAGTTTTGATGATAGTTGTGAAGATGCTATGCCTAAAAGGATGTAGTCCACTCGATAATTTACAACATTACTTTGTGCTATACAGTTGATGAGATGTACCTAGCCTCCCTTATTAACAAAGGGCGTGAGACCTACATCAGTGGTACAACAAACCCAACCGTACTTCCTGCTGAGACTGTGCTGAAGATGGCTACTATTAATGGTGCAAAAGCGGTTCTGTGGGATAATGAAATAGGATCGCTGGAGGTTGGCAAAAAGGTGCTGCCCTTAGCCTGCTAATTTTGTCATATGCGGCGTTTGATAACTTTGGTTTATGCATTCAGTTTGGAAGTGGATTCATCTCTACTGTTTGATCATCTTATATTGAAACTCATTGTTAATATCTTTTTGAGCACATTCGCTGATATAACATATTGTCATACATAACCACATAAGAATCTTAAGTCCAGATTATGGTTTTCTAGTATAATCAAATGGTCCGGGTCTCTCAGTTTCTTATTTTACACTTAAGATCTTTTTCACAGGCAGACTTGATAGTGGTTAATCCGTTTAAATGGTCCATGCTTCCGTTACATGACAGGTATGCACCACTGCTATTTATTTGTCTTTCAAGATTAAACTACTGCATTTTTTGTAGCGAGTTCAAACAGTTTTATTTTAACTCATTGACCAAGCATCCTTTGTGTGCAATCCATGTTTAGAACATTGCAATAGCTTTTGTTCATATTCTTTAATGAAGAATTATTTACTCTTAACATTTTATATACAGGATTTTAATAATACATATGGCTTTGCTAATATATACTCGTATATGTTAGTTCTGTGGCCTACCTACAATGCAATATTCTGAAGTTAATGAACTTCAACTCTGTATTCTGGCATAAAATCAAAAACAAATAACTTAGGCATACTCAACCTTAGTATTTGTTGTAAACAAAATGTGGCAACAAGGAATGCAATTTGAAATTGTGACATTTAATGTTTCTGCTATTACAGCATTGCCAACATTGTTTATTGCATGCGGTCAGAAAATATTGAATCTGTTATGTGCAATGGTCAATGGATTATGAAGGATCAGAAGATTATGAATTTAAATGAGGTAATTCTCTACCTATCTTTACCTAATTAATTAATATTGAGATGTAGGCAAAACGCACCAAGATTATTTCTACAACTTGAAACCTTCCCACTTTGCAAAAAGGCTAGGAGGCAAAACGGCAGTTTCATGCCACATTTCTCTGTCAATGGTACTCCTTTCGAAAAATACTTTCTTTATTTTCTTTTACTAGGATTGTAGTCTGCATCTCCCTACAGACATGTACCCCCTCTGTTCCATATTATAGGGAAAATTAATTGCTTGAGTTGACCAGAAACGGCAAGCTGCACGATTAGGAGTTCTAGTGCAATTACGGGGCATTTTGGAAGAAAATCGCTCCGGAAGTTTATACAGCCAAAATTGTGTAACAAACTTGAAAAAAGTTACTCGTCCTATAATATGGAACGGAGGGAGCATCAACACTGGTTTCGGTTTGTAATGCAATGGAGCCAGGGCTGGACTCTTCTCATAAAAAAAGGCGGTTCAAAAGACTCGCAACATTAATAATATTAAGCATTCCATTTTTTTCTTTTGAACAATCATGTCGTAGTGAGAGTCTGAAAGATGAACGAACAGAGCAGATTTCGACAATAGATGTCGTATTGCCGCCTTGGCTGCTCAACAGATCAGCAAGTAGTTGTGGCAGAAAAAAATAAAGTTGAATATTCATGTGCTTGAAAACTGCAATTTTCAACCGGTGCAGAAATGGAAGTGATAACCAGCTTCATTTGCTACGGACCAAGCAATGTCTGCATCCCATAAGCATAGCTAAGATATAACACTGGTGGTGCTTCCACTGCTTCTAATTTTATCTTTCTGTGGTCTAGGAGGAGGTAATTTCGTCGGCGGTGAAAAGAGCAACCGTCCTCCTAGCGCGGGCTGGCATCAATCTCCCCGAAAGGATGAACCACTTGTGATAGTTATCATCCTGTTTCTTCATGCATAACCGATTAGACTGCAGTTGTATGCATGTGTGGCAGCGTTGCCGCTCTTGTATGGTGCTGCGATGCTTATAGATACCTCGCCATGGCACAATGGCTGCAGCAAGACTTGCTTTCTGTGTAAACTCTCAAAATAATGTGTTGTATCCTGTCCGGACTCTAGAATAAAGTTGCCATGGAGTTTTGTGATATCCTGTCGCTGCCATGAGTTAAGGGTTGGTTGTGCAGGACAACCAAACCAGCATGTTGCTTGTGAATGACCTAACTGGAAGAAGCAAAGACTCAACTCATATGTGCTCGCTGGCTTTCCTTTGCTGCTAATACCGTCAACAGACAAATACAGGTGTAATTCTGCAGCCGGCCTAAATGATCATGTCTTGAATAGCAGTAGTACGGATCTAAGATTTATTTGTCTAGTGTGGGAATGGATCTTGTCAAGGATGGCACCATAAGAAAGGGTTTGCTGAAGCGCCAACTCACATTAATGCACTTACCTTTTTGCTCTGAGCCTCTGAATCAGATGTGCTTCAGAAATAGATAATGGAGCAGATAACTGGAGGAATCAAAGTGAATCCCAACAAGCATCACTGAAGCTGTGTTTTTTTTTTACCGCTACAGTGTACCCTTTTCACTAGTAGAGAATCCACTTCTAGTACCGGTTGTAAATGGCCTTTAGTACCGGCCGCACAACCGGTACTAAAGGGTCGACACTAAAGGGGTAACCCTTTAGTACCGGTACCAAAATAAAACCGGTACTAAAGGGTCTCCACGTGGGCGCACAGGCGCGCGCGACCCTGAGGAACTTTAGTACCGGTTTGTAATACAAACCGGTACTAAAGGTTCCTGCTTTTTTTGCTTATTTTTTCAGGGGGGTTTTGGTTTTTTTTCTTTTCGATTATTTTTTGAGGTTTAGGGTTTCTGTTTTTTTCCTTTTCGCTCATTTTTCAGGATTTCGGAGGAGATCGCGTATAAAGTACTCACTACACATATAAAGTAGTCATTATACACATACAAAGTACTCTCGTCACATATAAATTTAAGTACTCCTAATTAATTACAATGGAGCCGGTTCCCTTGTAGTATCGACTGCCGGCGGTTCCCTTGTAGCATCGACTGCAGGGAGTGGAGGTAGTCTTTCGTCAAAGTAGAATTCACCGAGTTCATCTATGACATGTGTAAGTAAGAATCCCGCCAATTCCTCCGCAATAGCTTTTACGCGGTTGCGTGGTAGGAGCTGGTTCCGCTTGTTTGACATCTTTAGTACCGGTTGTTAATACCAACCGGTACTAAAGGTCCTCACCGCGGGGCCCTTGCTGGCGCCCAAGCACAACCGGTGCTAATGCCCCATTTAGTACCGGTTTTTGTTGCAACCGGTACTAAAGGGGCGCACCAATGCCTCTGTTTCTACTAGTGTTTATACACACTCATCCAACAAAGCAAACTCAGTACCATCTCTTAGCCCATAATAACACTTCCATTAACCCATTCCTGGATGTTCCGATCTGAGGTGCATAGAATACACCGGACGAGAACGTATCCCGTGAAACGAGAGAATCTGTGCACCAGGTGCACCCCATTTTAGTTGACCATCTAAAATGTTTTAAAAAATTCCGCAAAAAGTTTGGACATTGTCACAAAATTTCAAATCAAAATTCATAACACAGATCAAGAAATAAAATAGACAAATCCAACAACAAATAGTGCCAAAATGAAGTTGGGTTTTGAATTTGGCCCATTGTCAATATTGATAACAAATTTGTCATTTTCAGTGGTGATGTTGTGTTTCAAATTGAGACTTAAATTTTTGCGACGATGTATATTTATGTTATGTTAATGTGCAAATTTTTTTTTCAGATTTTTAGAAAAAAATAGATGGTAAATGGGAGTCGGGTGCATAGATTCGCCTGTTTCACGGGATACGATCTCCGCACTGCACGCCTTGTGCCAGGAATCTACTATGTAGAGAAGTCAATAACGCATCTAGAGCGGATGCTGTTGATGGCTTCTAAAAAAAACAACAAAATCAAATAGAGCGAATTCTATTGATGGCAGCTTAACAATGGAGAAAATAGTCATTTCTTAAGCTCCATACGATCATGAAATTCAAGAGAAGACAACATTCCCTTTATTCTTTGTGTTCTCTAACTCGATACAAATTATACGTGACACCTCTAAGAAAAGGTCCAAGATCACATCATTGCATTTGTCCTTACAGTTATACCCTCAAAAAGACCGACATCACATCGATGATCGATGTATATGTCCTTGAAGTTACTCACTCCAGTCTCATGTATATTTTGGACTGGTTTCTCAACACTGTGATGCGAGGGTAACTTAAGTTGAATCTAGATTAATGACGACTGCTACTTTAATCTTGATATGTCTTCGCCTAAATGTTGAAATCTATATTTGAATCCATAATTAAATTGAATCTAGAATTATGATGAACTCTGTTCTACACCTAACACTGCCTCGCGTAATGTTGCAATAGGATTCACTGAGATTTCAAGGAAAAAGGATATTTCTACCCAAAATGCTGTAAATTAAATATTCTTGATCAGCTTCAGTCTGATGGCTATCATCATAAAGGTGAAATTGCTTTGAGTGAGTGTTGTGCTGAACTGGGAGTCGGTTTTCTGAATAAAATGGGATAACTCTACTTAGCAGGCTGCAACACCGCAGTTCTAATATAAATGGAAAATCACGCGAGAGACATAGATACAGCAGCCGAGCGCAATCTCACGCCATCCGTTTCCCACCTCGTCTCTGGAGCAGTGGCAGCAGCGATATATGTCTGTCATCACATGACAATGCATGTCAAATAAAGCAATGCAAATACGACGAAAATTCCAAAAAATAACAACATATTTGCTTCCTTAGAAAAAAGATACAACTTGTCTTCCTAAGGTCATCGAATTTAGTTCTTATGTTTCTCCAAAAGAGATTATTCTGACAAGATCAAGCTATAACATTCTTTCAGCAGAACATATCAATATTTCAGCACTTCTTATTTTTTGGCAAGCATGAATTTCTTATACTGGGTATTGCAACAATTATTTTGCTTTACATGGCCTCCATCCCCGGCAGTCCTGTAAAATAGAAAGAAGGGAATGCAACCAGGGAACTTTTTTTTGCTAGAAAGCAATATGAAGCAAAATTTTCACATACTAACCGCAAGCAAAGAAATCTGACCAAACTGACAATATCTCACCCAAAACCATCATCATATGTTATAGCATCCCAGAGTCACAAGTCACAACAGATCATGATTACTGTCCTCAGCCATCTGGCGTAGACCATCTCATTATTGTCATTGCAATTGCATATACATCAAAACATGGGATGCAACTGACCAAGTATAGAAAAAAGAATTATCTACATTAAACAGTTTTTTTTCACGGGTAATCTAGATTAAACAGCTAATTGGTAATTTTATGTTTATTGGTGCATGTGACATCAAAAACTGAATGCTTGGGACATTACCAGGATAATTTTTCAGAATCTAGAATGCTGTTGTAAGGAGTCAAGAAAGCAGCAACACGAAACATACGGAAAAAATAAAACAGATCTCTTACTGAAAAACTGCACGATGTAAAGCAAGAAACTTTAGCATGTCTTATTTGTCCAGAAATGTAAATAGAAAGTGACAAGCAGATACCTTCCCACTATCAACGGTAGTCATTAGAGCAACATGTTGTTTGTCAAAACGGAATTCGTAGAAGTAATATGTCCTGCAAAACATTTTTCTCATTAAAAAATGAAACTACAGGAGTTGTGGCCTATTGTAATATTCCCTTGAAAGTTAAACAGAAATAACCTAATATCGTCCTGATCCTTTACTTTAATTGTTCGAGCTGAGTATATTTTTGCACCACCTATGAAATGAACAAAAAACCATTATTACCAAATTTGGACATGCTAACAGATTCAGTTCATAATTTCTGTTCCAAATTTTGCAAGTGTAAGGGACAAATTTGTTAACCACAGTTTTCAGTTCATATGTTCAGCAAGGAGCACAAGTATGTCACGAAAACTGTTGCATTATAATGTCAAAGATCAAAAAAGGAAAGCAAAATGTCAAACAGAAGACTAAGAGAATGTTACCACATTTCACAACTCACCGGAGCAGTTATTTTGAAACTTTGATGCATAGTACGATCATAATCAATTTCAATTGTAAACATGATGTGTTGCACATGTAGTTACACCCCACAGTGAGCTAAGGCCAGCATTGCGTTGTTCTCTTATCTAGTAAGCTTTTTTATGTACATAGTCAAAGCTTAAATACTTCGTGACAATTTTCATGTTATAGGCACAATTCTGTTTACAAAAATAGTGCAGTTTTCAAGTTAAGATGATAGAAATCACCAGGTACAAATAATTTTGATGCCTCCTTGAGAGTGCCCAACTCCGTTATATCTTTGGCCTGTGAACAGATATCAGTGTAAGAGCATGATGATTTTTTCTATTTCCGTAATATCTTATAAAAGTGCAGGCCTTCCATGTAAGGATATAGCAATACAGAACAGCGTAATCAACAGCAACACAGCTAGCATCTGTTGAAAAACGTTTTAACCCACAATTTGTTTCATATATGCATAGAAGAATGTTATAACTATATCTATGTGCCTTTGTTGTCAAATACTTCCATTTTCATATGTTATTACTTGTCAATATTCACTCTACATCAAGTGGCTTGATTCATTGCAACCCATTACTACTTTACTGTCACCTTGATGGGGAGGCCACACACAGGGAGCACGCATGACCTCTGAGAACTTATTCGTCGTGTCAGACAAGCTGCCACCACCAGCACGCTGCTGCGACCACCGCGTCCATCTCATACTGGGTGCGACATCTGCAGTGCTCCTCTGTGCCTCCCTCCCTCTCTTTTGCGGGTGTGAGGCCTAACAACATGTTCTAGACAACTAACACACCATGATTATCGCCTTGCAAAAGACCATGATTAACCCCTTGGGAATTTTTCCGATGACACTAGTGCAAACACTAATGAATACTCTACTTTCAGTTGGGAGTCATGATCAGTAATGCCTGAAGCATGTATGTTCTCACAAACATGAGAATGTAAGCTCCATTTTCCAGAATACTACTAAAAATGCACAAATAGAGACACATGCAGTCAAAGATTTGAAAAGCACACAATTAATTCTCCAGCCCAAATACGCTATACCATTATTTTACTGTTACAGAGGAGAAATGTTTTTTTTACGAGGAACACAGGAGAAATGTTGTAGCATAGTACATACAAACAAACCCAATGTTAAGTATGAGAATAAAGGTAAATTCTGAAAATTGGCAAGTTCTTCCACAGACCTCTAGAAATGTGATCTTGAGCTGATTCGATGGCTTGATTACCACGCTTACAAGTTCAGACCTACATTAAGAACAGGAAGAGGGCTCACCATGTTTAGCATATCTCTTATATACTAAAAGTACATAAAGGTTAACCAAAAACATCCTAGAAATCTCACAAAAAAAGCAAAACATATATCGGTGAATTTAGCAGGTCAAAAAATCTTTGAAATAGCCAATTAACATTAGATGTGGGAAAAATTACCCACCAATGCCATCAACTAATTTTCCCTATACCTCCTCGATCTACTCTACAATAGAGCCAACGGGGCTATCCATCTGTGCGTCGCCGTCATGCCCATGAAATTACTGGAACATTGCGCGTTTGGATGAGTTACAATCCAACATGCACATTATCTGGTTACAGAAAGAAAATCAACAATCAATTCCGTTGATGCCGAACGCACCGATCGGTTTCGCTAGCCAGGCCCGCAGCCACGGACACATGTGGTATATAGGATTAACTTGCTCTCTTCCGCTTGCATGCTTCCAATGCTGCCGCTTCTGTGACCGGCCCCAATGCACAAAGAGCACCGGTGGGCGTGATATGATCAAGAGCTGAACATGCACTTCTATTCAGCATGGGTAAGCAGCTGGATGCATTCATCCATACAGGCGTAGATGCGGCCCAACAGAACTCGTGAAGAGTTTAACACGACATATTGACCAGCAACATGCATTAAATATAATTTTTCTCAATTTGGGTATCTAATTTTAGTCTAAGTTATTCAGTTTGACAATTCTCTATTGTTTGGAATTTCCACATATTTTCAGTCATCAATTGCACAACATCCGCCGAAAATTAGTAGACTATCAGAATTCAAGTGTGCAACTTTATAAACACTTGACTGAGCTTTTATAGTATGTACTATATGTAGACTACACATGAAATGAGATTGAAGCTGAATATTGATCCAAGATCTCATGAATTTTATTGAGGTGTAAACAAATGGCACGTCGCATATAAATAGATGACCTCTGGGTTGTTCGATTTTCCCACTGGGGCTCACCCTATCACATTATATATCTACACAACAGCCGTTCCCACAACCTCTATAAGACCGTCTTATTAAAATATATGTAAAAAGTGAAGATTTTGCAACTTTTAGTGCGGGTGACTTAAAATATTTAGTTTGAGTTACATGAAAATCATGCGTGTTGCTCCCCTAAGGCCCTTGGAAATATGGTGTTATTATTGATTTTTTTAATATATTGCAGAGTAAATTAGTGCCCAAAATGGCACTTCTAGATAGTTATATCAAAACAGACACATTTGTGACCTGCTCATCACATGCCTGCAACGGGATGCTCGTGCTTGGCTTTCGTACCGCTCTTCCCTAAACCCACCCTCTCAGCTTTATAATGTTGATATGTAGCAAACAAAATCCATCTATAGATTTTAGGTATTAGATTTTCTCCTTTGCTCTCACTTCTATGTGTGCCCTTTTTCAGCATTCTTGCGAAGGTAAGGAAGCAAAATACATAGTATACGTTATGCTTTGTCATTCATATGTTTGTACAACCAAACTTCAGTTGAGTGGGTTGGAAGGGATGTTATACATATAATTCATTCACGCCTTCTCTTTGTCACCAGAGGTTCATTTCCGTTGGCCAGCTTTTACCCGTTTTTATTATGTAAGGAATGCTTAATTATGCCAAAGCGTTTTTGCCTAATTTCTATGCATTTTATGTTGTACTTTAGTAATTTATTTGATTTGTATTACTAGGAGTGAGCTAGATAAACTATTCTTTTGCCGAAAATTTTGAAACCACCCAAAGCCTCTTGGCACGATATTCATAATCTTGCCGCCCAAGTATGCTAGTTTGAATAAAGGTAGCACTACAATAGTTCGTGTTGCCCTGTACGTGGTTACTTCCTTTATTTATCTAACAAAGATTCTAGGATTAATCCCTAAAATGTAGACATTGTACACATCTGTAAACGATATAGGTCTGTAGGTTGTCAAGTCGAAATGGATCTTACTTACCTACCTATCTGGAGATGCGAACCGAGCAGCGTACGCCCTGACCTTGGCCTTGTCGCCGTAGTAGGTCATCGCGGCGTTGAAATCCTGAAAAGTGTAGTCGAAATGAAATCTTGAGTTCGGTCCCAAAATTGCCAAGGAAGCCCGAACGAAGAAAGAAGTGGAAATGAGAGCGGTCACCCACCTCGGGCTCCAAGATGTCGTCGAAGGACGGCGGCACGCGGATGGAGAAGCCGCTGCCGTAGTACTGCGACCACGACCTCGTGTTCGCGATGCCGCCCAGCAACGAGGCGGCCCCACCGTTCAGGGAGGGAGGTGCCGTCTGGGTGCCGATAAAGGGGGCGCCTCCTCGGCCGCAGCAGCGACGACGCGGCTCATTGCGGCGGAGAGGGAGGCGGCGGCGACGGCGGTGTGGATGGTGAAGTCGCGGCGTGAGGCGGCGCACCGGGAGAGCGGGCGCGCGGGGCTTGGGTTGTGGTGCAGCAGCGGTGGTTTTGGATGAGGAGGCGAGGGGAGGAGGGCGGGGGCCATGGCGCCACGCCGGGGAACGGTCTATCCGCGAGAGAAAGAAGGCACGCTGATTTTTTTTTATTAGAACTTTATATGCTCTCTGATTTTTTGGTGGGCTTTTTCTCATGCAAATTTGGTGGTCTGGTTCAGTGGAGTGTAGTCTTGAAAAACAGAGGAAATGACGCAAAACCAACGAGTTTGAAGCAGCCGTGTCACTGTGCGTCTTTGACGAAAATGTCTCAAACCACCTCTTTGACACGTTGCACTGATTTTGCGAACAACCCATCCTTCAAAGAGGGAGGTGTCGCTCGTCATCTGAATCCAAGTACACGATCGCACCCCGGAGTCAGAAGACGCGGCCATCACCGTCTCCGTTGGGACTTCGAGCCGCCATTTTCCGATTGAGTGCGGGAGAAAGAGGGGCAACGAGAAAAAAATAGAGGGAAACGGTCAGGGGCAAAGTGAAACCCTAACAGCCGTCTGCTCGCTCCGTCTCATTTTTGCCTAAATTCGGAACGTATAAAGGGGTTTATATCGAGAAAATCATAAAACCAGTGCAATGTGTCAAAAACCTGGCCCAATAATCGTTAGTTTCGGTCATTTTCGGCAAAGGTGATCATTTATGACACAACTACCCCAAATGTGGTGATCATTTTCTCGGCAAATCAAGCCAATTGAGTCTTCTTGTCAATGATGAAGAAAATCAAGCCAATGGAGTCGTTGAGGAATGCTTTTTTAAGCGAAAACAATATTCCATTTATCTTCTTAGCGCAAACAGGATCGCCCACAATAATGTCGGTCACACAAACTGCTAACTCATGAGCTACAATGAAGACGCGACGCTGAAAAGAAAACTGAAAGAACTTGAAATTGACAATGCATTTACTTCTAACTTCTTTTGTCAAGACACCTATCTCCAAGCAATTGAGAGCCTTCACCAGAGTTGAGGAACCAAATTTAAAATTTACTCCATTTGCGTCTAGTTTAATTGTTCCATCCATCGTTGCAAGGCAAACAACAATTTCAGAGGGGAGAGGGTCACAGAGATGGATGAATTTGCACGCTCTAGCATCAGTAAAATTACGATGTGATCCCTGATGATGTAGCCCCAAGCAGGGGCGGAGCTTAGTTGGAGCAAAATCGGGACGAGGCCCGTCCAATTTTACAGATTTCAGCCCATGTATTTGCAATATATTAGCCTACTAACATCCCATTTAGCTCTCCTTCAGCCTATTGGCCCGCCCATATTTTCTTGGAAAGATCTGCCGCCCCCAGGGACCTTTCCCGATTGCATTGTCAAAGTCGCGTCAAAGTTGATTTTGACAAAATTATCTAGCAGTTTCTTCCATATGTGAGGCTCGGGTGGTTTTGCTTGCTTATCATGTTTGTTAATAACGATAAAATCAAGCAACTGTCTTTTCACCTTGCGGCAAACCTGATATAAAATTCCGTTTCTTCTGCAAAAAGTTATGCGAGCTCTCTTCACCAAAAAGTTTTGCGACTTTCTTGCTAACTTGGAGGCCGATGACCCCGGATCTGGCAAGACGATTGGGGTGCTTAAAGGATCGAGTAACTTGTCTAGAGGGGCGGTGAATAGGCAACTACAAATTTTCTTTTTTTTCAACAATTTAGGCTTTACTCAAATATAAGTTTTTTAAATTATGCAACTATGTGAACAACCTATATGATGAGCAAGACATACTAAACAAGATAAGCTAGCAACAAGTAAGTAAATGAAGGTTAAGATATAACCACATAATGTCGCAGAGATAAGTTCACTTCCCAATGGATGCTAGTCACTATTGGAGCGGTACAGAATCACAAGTGATCCCCGAATAGCCATCAATTGCACACCATTATCTCCTTCGTGCCCCACCAATGTGAGTGTCACGAGCCATTATATGTTTCCCTTAAGGTCGACAACGAAACCTTTACAAACAAAGTTGAGGAACACTCCACAACTCTATTGGAGGCTCCCAACAAATCTCCGCGGCTCCCAAAGCCACGAAGATCACAACTTTCGTTTAGGGTTCCAATGAACCCAAAAGTAACAAGATCCATTAGGAATTAGGTCGATGGAATCAAATTAGTTTGGTGGAGATGTAGATCTAGGTCTTCTCTTGCAATCCCCAAAGAACCAAGGAGTTTGGGTGGATAGGGAGAGATAACTTGGAGCTTTAAGATGGTCAAAAATGGTGGAGAGAGAAGCTTGAATCGACCCCTTCCAAGGGAAGAAGAAGATGCACTTTTATAGGTCGGTGGGAATTATGCCCGTTGGGGGCATTTCCTGGGAGGACCGGACCTGTCTGGGCCAGGGTAAAAGATCGATATGCTCGACTAGAGGGGCTACCAAATTTTAACCTTTTCTTTTAATTATGGCTTTGACAATGTATAACAAGGTTGACTATATGTGCGACTAGATGGTAGCAACCTATGTGATACAAACAATATATAAAGCGCAACGGAAGCAAGTAGTAAAGGATAGAAATAACCACAAAGTGGACACAAGGAGACGATTCCCGTAGTTCCTTCCTAATGGAATTACATCTATGTTGGAGGGGTGTGGAGCCAACAAGGCACTCGAACAATACGGATGTGCTCACCCTATTCTCCGTGAGCTTCTCGTGTGAGGGATTGGCTCGTTCCAATATGAGGTAGTCTTTAAGACGTTGACCAAAGCTTTACACCAAGATTGGGTCTCTCCAGAGTGAGTTGGAGACTCCCAATAATGTCTCGAAGCTCCTTACACCAAGATCCACAAAGCCTCTTAGGGTTACAAACACCCCACGAGGTAACAAGAACCACAAAGAACAATGGGCGGATTTGAAATTCCTTTTGTGGAGTCGTAGATCTAGACCTCCTCTTTCACTCCTCAAAGTATCAAGGCATTTGAGTGGTTGGAGTGGGAGATCTAGAAAGTTGAAGCTTAGAAACAATGGAAGAGAGAGAGTGTAAGCCGTAGCCTCTCCTTCAGGAAGAAGGGGCCTTTATATAGGGGGCCCGAAATCAAACCGTTATGTGCAGAAAATCTGCACAACGGTACTACCTCCACCTGAAGACCTGGAGGCTTCTCTGTGTAGCACTGTTCCCAGCGGCAGCGGTACCGCTGCTGTCATGGAGCGGTACTACCGGTGAGCGTACCGGTACTACTGCTGGCATCCTTCGAATTAAAACCGAAGTATCCTAGCGGTACTACGTGGTGGCTACCGAAGAGATACCGCCGGGTATACAGAGGCGAATTTTCCTCTGGCGGTACCTTGAGCGCTAATACCGCTGCCTGAAAGACGCGGTACTACCGCCCAAGCCAAAGTACCAGTGTGTTGCAGCAGTACAGCTTCAGGATGGAGCGGTACTACCACTGCACACAACGGTACTACCGCCAGGTAGGAAATCTGCCTGGTTCAAGTTTAGGGCTCCCTCTCTCTCCACCACCGAACCACGTGTTGTCTTCAAAGAACCTATCACAACTTAGGAACACGATTAGTCCGGTAAGTGTGTTGTCATTAACTCCAAAACGGATTAACAACAAGCATGCTCTTTCACAGGGGACGGACATGTCCGGCTAGGGCAGAACACACGGCTGAGAGCACTCAGACGCGAGGGGCAGAGATGGCCGGCCAGGGCCAGACTCCCCCCCCCCCCCCCCCCCTGACATGTCTGGCTGGGGCGCGGAAAGCATTATGGCCGGGGCATCACCCCCATCCCATGCGCTTCCATTGCCAAAATGGAACATGGCGGGATGGGGTCGGTCATGTCCGGGCCACCCAGAGTTGAGAATTCATTTTCTTCATTGGGAACATGTGAGGATTTGGATCAACGCTATAATATGTGTATTAGAATGATTTGATTCCACTTGATAGTACGGGACCTCACTACAACCGAAAATAAAAAGGCGGCTTCCCGCTTATCTTCTTGATTCCACATAGAGGAGAACTCCTTTCCTTTTGCTTTAGAAGTCATCGAAATAATCTATATAGCTCAAGCAAATGATTAGATACCATCATGTTGTCCTAAAACACCGGAACACAATTAGGGGACGAAATGTCCTTTCAGGTGCCTTCTGAAGGAGAGGGAAATCGTGAGCAAAAGAAAGAAAAAGGTGGGATCTTAAGAAAGGAGAAATCATTCAAAAGTAAAATCAAGAAAATTGGGGCCTTCAAGGAGAAATCATTCAAAAGTAAAACCAGAAGATTGGGGCCTTAAGAAAAGCGTAAGCGGCTGCTTGATGGGTGTGATGTCCTTATTCTCGTGTTTCGGGGGTTTCCTTGGTGATGAGTTGATCCATATGTCAGAGGTTTATCAAGTATATTGTGTTGCGTTCACTTGGTGTGTCGAGGTGCTCGTGGAGTTTCATGCTTTGAGAGTAGCTAACATGTGTTTGTTGTAACGGCTTTCGCCCGGTTTTCCGTCAGTTAAATGGGCATTTCTCTTTTGCTTAATTAATCGATGAGACAAATCTTTTTAAGCTCTATTAAAACAGTCGTTGACCCCACCCCAATTTCATTTGGGCCTGAAACCCCAGTTTCGCCAAAACGACGCACTCCACCCTCACCTCCACGTGTCGAGCTCCTGAGCTCCTCCCAAAGTCCGCAACTACCATTTCTCCCCAAATCTCACTCCCCGTCCTACTCCCGTTCTTCCGCGACCGCCATGGAAGACGCCGCTAATCCCACTCAGACCTCCTCCACCTCTGCGGCCGCCGCCGCGGCAGCCGCAGCGCAGCACCAGCAGCTCCAGCGCCAGCTCTTCCTCATGCAGCAGGCACAGGCACAGGCGCAGGCGCAGGCCCAGTCCCTGCCGCAGCCCCATCCGCAGGCGCAGCAGCTGTCGCAACAGGCCATGTCCCGCTTCCCCTCCAACATTGACGCCCACCTCCGCCCCCTCGGACCGCACCGCTTCCAGAAGCCGCCACCGGCGCAGCTCCAGACCCAACCCCAGCCGCACGCGCAGGGGCCGTCGCAGTCGCAATCGCAACCGCAGCCGTCCCCGCAGCAACAGCAGGCGGCGCAGGCTAGGGGCCGGAGCCCCGAGGTGGAAATGGCGCTTCAGGACGCCATGCGGGTCTGCAACCCCAACATCAAGACGCCTTTCCAGTCCCTCGAGGACGCCGTTAGCAGGTGCGCCCGGATGCACACAAAACTCTACTTTTTTGTTTCCTTGATTTGGTCTGTGCCTCCGTGGTATCGATCTAATTTGTATTTCCTGTTACGCGAGTTTGCCGCCTACGAGTGTCGTTATGTATTACTGAAAAATTGTTTGTCTGCTGTGTCGATTTTTCTGATCGCAAATTATACAAGATAGATGAAAACTAGGGCATGTACTGTGGTTTGAGGTTAGGCATCTCTTCATCGAGTTTTGTGTGACACTGAGGGAAATCAGGGAAAAATAACATAGCCATAAGAAAACGAAATCTCATAATAACCGAAAAGGAAAACTGGTTTCGACCTACTAGTGGAGTTCTGCAATCTTTGAGAAACCAGATATGTTGCGATGAGGAATTGGCATTGCTGATAATGTTTTAGAATTCAGGCACACTCTTTGGTCACCAGATGGAGTATTTCTTGTGTGGAGTTAGCTTCCCAAGATGACTTGCAAGTTATCTGAAAGGGTTTAGGAGTCTCTGATTTTTCAGACTTGTAACTGATGCAGATTTTATCTCTGACCTTGACAAGTACATTTAGTTTGCGTGTATGTTAGGTAGTATTTTAACGTTTGTAGGTTTTGTATTGGAATACTAATTTGATGATTAATTCTCTCCTCATGTCCATCTTCAGCCTCCAAGACCCCAACACATTTGGAAACATGATCCACTGCTGTGCTCAATGTTGATACAAAAGTTTTTTCTTGCCATTTTCTGTTTTTGAAACATTCAGTTACTTGTATGGCTATATTTTTCTCTCGGACTCTGTCTTCACGTGTCGTGGGTACGAGTGTACCAGCAATGCTAGTCGTGGGGGAGATACATTAGTAGGGCACTTCTGCTCATCAATTTGATAACCGATTCGGGTTGTTTTCATTGTGTTTAGTTGGTGAGTGGTGACCAGTGGCCGTTTGGTTTATGTCATTAAAACCGAAATTTGTCTTACTAAACTTAGGCAGCTTTGACTAGATTAGGCTGCCATCGGTGCTAATTTTTTTGTGAGGTTTTGTTTTTCTCTCTCTTTTGTGCCAACTTTGGTATAACTTGCGTGACAAAGGCCTCCCTGTTTTCTGTATTGCATTTACACCATTGTATTGCTTGGTTTTCATGCATTACGCTTTGGCTTCAAACCAAACCTTGATAACAACTGATATTATCAAGAGGAAATTCTTAGAACGCCATCAAACTATTGTCGTGTTCCAAGAATGTCATGAAATTAGTCGTTTCGAGAGTGCCATTAAACTAGTGTTGTCATTCTGAGAACGCCACTTCTGTCAGTTGACCGTTAAGTCTCTTGTTTAGTAAAAAATCTTCAAAAAGTGCAACAAGGGCATAATAGTCTTTCGAGAGACTTAACGGTCAATTGATAGAAGTGGGATTTTCGGGGTGACGTCACTCGTTTAGTGGCATTCTCGGAATAACGACTACTTTGATGGCATTCTCAGGATGCGGCAACCGTTTGATGGCGTTTTAAGAATTTCCTCTGTCATGAAACTTCGGTGATCAAATTAGTTACCAGTAATTGGCCAAGTCTTGCCAAGAAAGTGAAGCCAATGGAAAGGCAATATTGTTTTTGGCCACAAACTAAATGGAAGCCGATGCTAGTCGAATTATTGAATTTTGTGAGGCAAACGTTGGTATCCACGTGCTCTAAAGTTTAAACCGAACACCCCCTTAATGTCTTGTTCCCTGTGTTGGCATTTGCTGGGATACCATTTTCACTTTGAGCACACTTTTGTAATTGAGTGATTGCTATGGCGTTAGAGTAAGTTGTGGAAGACTCGTTAATTCCAGTTGTGGCTTGTGGGTTGTGACATCACTTCATTTAAACTGCCCTACACGATAGTCCACTGATTTTGTGTTGGTCCTTTTTGCTGGAAAACTTTGTCCCTGCAAAGGTAAATTTCAAGACCCCTGCTACAAAAATGAAAATTGTATCATAGTTCTCGATGTATTATGGACAATCTTTGTAGAAACATCTTTATCCTTTTTTGGGTTTAAAGTACCGAACTTATATAAATTGCAAAAGCCGCCCTATGCACGCAACAATATACCGTAGGCCGAGGGGCCACTTTTTTTCCTGTCTCTCTTTGGTTGGACCTGGCACCTAGCAAACGGGCCTTTTCCCATCTTTTTTCTTGTTTGAGTTTAAAGTACCGAACTTATAAATTGCAAAAGCCGTCCTATGCACGCAACAATATACCTTATGCCTAAGGGCCACATTTTTTTCTGGCTCTCTTTGGTTCGATCTGGCACCTAGCGAACGGGCTTTTTCCCATCTTTTTTCTAGTTGCAATTGCGGGACGCCTGAACGGACATGTCCAACTTGGGATGAAGATAAATATTATGCATTAATGGGATACATTCTTGCCTTATCACTAGACTGATGTAGGTTTGTGTTTCTACTTCGGCTTCAACGTTTTTAGGTCCTTTCAAATTCAAATTAAAATGAAATTTCTCAGTAAAATAGGTATTTGTACAAACAAGAGTCGGTGCAGGAAATCCTTGTTTTTCTGATCTTTTCCTCAGAGTGTCTTTGCACAGGACATCTAGTTTAGTGTTTAGTAGGCTGGTTTTGGTTCTCTGCTAGTCCTAGCATCAGCATTGTACATGCCATGTTCTCATGTTTGACCATAATGAAGTTGTCATGTGATTGATCACATATGAAGTATGAGATTGTGAGCTAGCTCTATATGGCAGAGTCCAAGTAGATTGTAGTTGCACCGACAAGGTTCCAGTGCGACCTCCTTCCTTCGCCACTCAAAGCTTCACCAGAACTGTCCTATTAGGCGAAGGAGAAATTTTACTGTGCACCCAAATGATTCTAAACCGTCATTGCTCATGATCCAGTGGCCGGCATTACTATTACTCCCAAGTAGGGATGAAAACGGAGCGGATACAAACGGAACTGAGTGGTGCCACATTTGTTTTCGTATTTTTTTGCGGAAGCGGAAATGAATACAGAAAACCCGGAAACATATACGGAAACGAACATTATCGGAAACATATATGGACCGAATACGGTGCGGACACGGAACAAAAAGCAGATGTTTGCCGGAACCAAGAGACCCCTTAAATAATGCAAAAAAATTAAAGCAAACCAACAAAATTGTCAAGTTTCTAAGATAAAATAAAATATGAGGAGACATAATGATTATATAATATAGTGAGCATAAGTTTCTTATTACTACATAAGTTCTGTATATAATATAGGTAAGCATCACATAGCAAAAACGGAAAGTTCCGTATTACCGGAAACGGAATTTCCGTTTCCGTGGGCGTTCCGCCTGAATACGCTGTTCCGTTTCCGTTTCCGCATAAAAGTTTCCGTTTCCATTTCTGTTTTGCGAAATTCCGTTTCCGTATTTCCATTCTGTTTCCGTTTTTCCACGGAAAAGTCGGAAAGTTTCCTCCGTTATCATCCCTACTCCCAAGGAGGTAAGTAATGACTGTATGAGGATCCAGGGCTAGTATAAATTTTCCACGCCTTATATATAGGAAAGGAGAAATCACATTGATGCTTACCTTTAAGCCGTAAATATACAAGGAATGAAATAAAAATGGTGAGTAATCAGTGCTAGCAAATTTTGCTGATAAGAAATAAGAAAAGGTACGTGTTGACATGTGGACTCCAAGAAAAGTAAGAAAATCACGCTAGAATGAAAAACAAAACGAACATGGTCTAACAAATAAATCCTTCTTCCCGCTGTTTTATATGTTAAAGTTATTTATTTAACTTTTCAAATGCATGACACAGAAATTTCCTACTCCGTGCTCCCAGACTACATATCCTTAAAATTGTGCAACTTTTTGTGCCATTTTCTATAACATGGCACTCCCGTTCCATTGACCAGGCTAAGATCAGGCTATTTTCCATACAAAGCTGCATATAGCCTTACCAGTATTAACCTTTTTCATTGGACGGTCAGGATGTAGATCTTCTTTTACCCCTCAAGAGGCAAGTGTGAGCATCGTAAAAGAGCTCCAGGCAAAGATATTGGTTTAGTTTGGGAAATAGGTACATAGTTTGTTTGGAAGCAGGAGATATTGTTAGAGGTCAAGTCTGTTTCGGGTAAGTTGGGGACGAGACGATGACCTGACAATGAGGATGCTAGCGTAGCCTGCAATCCAAGACAATCACCAATCCACAATCTGGAACTAACCCACACAACCACGCTCAAGTTGTGGAGCACAAAGGGTGCGATCCGCAAGGGATTCACGAGAAACCAACCCACACAACCAAGCTCATGCCGTGGCACAGATTAGGTGCAAATCCAGGAGAAATCGCCAGAACAAAGGTGCCAAGAACTCTGCAATCCCAGGATGATTCTATTTCCTTGTCTATGAATAAAAAAGTGTCCTCTAGTAGTAAGAGTAATAGCCTATTACTAGGGACAAGCCCCTGTAGGTGTGAAAGCAAACAAGGCAAATAACCAGCAGAAAACGATCAAAGAAATCTTCCAGTTAGTAGATGGTTAGCTTAGGGAATTAAGATGAGGTGGACTATAATTCTCCCATAAGGTGTCAGTTGGCCTCGGCACCAAGCATTGCTTCGTCGGCGTAGGTGCCCAACTTACGTAATTAGTGAGTAGCTTCTAGAATTCTCCTATAAGGCATAATCAGCTCATCTTATCACCAATCATTGTTTCGTCAGAGTCGAATATTGTTCCTCAAGCAACAAACTTGTTTTGACAACTCTGTTTCTTCAGCATAAACATTGTTTCTTCATGAACTGGAAGTTTGTTGGCTTTCATCTGCATTGTACCTGATTTCAGTCAAAAGCAGAGGAGATGAAAGCATAGTGATGTTTTTGAGGTTATATGATAAACTCAAGTTAGCGTTCATCTCCTTGTTTGCTGCGGCTTCTTGTGATTGGTCAATGGGTGATCGCCATTGTGTTAATGGTTGTGATGTCCTCATCACTTACTAAGCTTAAGATTGACAGTCAAAGTTAGACTCTAGGAGTAGTTCAGGGGCTACTAATGGTTTTTTCATTTATAGAAGTGGATAAGATGTAAGGGGTTAATTTGGTTCTATCTTTGCTTGTCAAAAAACATGATTCAGTGCATTGTATATTCTTATACATAGAAATTGCAATGCGGTGCCTAATTTTATCAGTCAACATTACTAAAGAGCTAACACAGTCCTCCCACATAGTCAAACCTCTTAACTCATATTAACACTAAAGTTAGACCAGCAGTTTCGATTAGTAACACTAAATTGTTTTGATCTTCCGTATCTGAAGGTACTCATATACTCTGTTACATTGCTGTCAAAATTAGGTTATTGCCTTACCATGTTGTTGCCGACTACGAGGCTGAAGAAGATGACAGGATCCTTGACAGCGATGCAACTGGGCAGATTCCTTCTCGTCTGCAGCAATGGGATCATAACATCCTGGTAAAGATTGCTGAGTTCACAACAACATTCGAGAAGCAGGTGTTGGCATACAACATAATGACCAAGAAAAGGGCCATTGGCGAGTTCCGGTCGGAGGAGCGGCTCATGCTAGAGCAGGCTTTGTTACAGGAGGAGAAGAAGGCCACGATGGAACTAAGAGCCGAGATAGAGATGAGGGAGAAAGCAGGCCGTGAGGCTGCTGAAGCTAAGATGCGTATGGCAATGGTCGAGCATGCTCGAGTGGAGGCCCAAGCACACTCCGAGATGATTGGTCAGGGCCCTTTGAGGGCCAACGCTGCTGCATCCCAGGGCGACGATGGCCATAGTCATGACATGGGACAAGAACAGGGTGAAGATGGATGGGAAAACGCTCAGAGGGACGATGATGGTGATCCATCTGAGGATTTCCTCAACGATGACAATGAGCCAGAGAATGGAAACTCTGATATGCAAGAGGACTGGCGTCGATCGGGGGAGTTTGATTTAAACTCTAGGTAAGACAGGTGAACTGGAGTTGAGATAAGGCTTGGTGATGCAGCAGCTGGTGCCTGGTAACTTATTTCTAGGCTTGTATGATTTGAAGATAATCTGTCCCGTCTTTGGCTGTAAACATGCAACTGCAGACTGTTTAGCTGCTCAGATGTCTATGATGTTGAGATGACCTCTGTATGTTGTAAAGCTAACTTGTAGCATCGGTTTTAGTGCTGGCAGTCCGGTGAGTGGCACCTTCAGGATTTCAGGCATTGCTTCGTCATGGCTAGTTCTCCGGGGGCGTTGTTCCATGTGTCGGACAGACGGATAGGATAGTCCGGCATGGCGGACACTATCTGGGCCGTGTTTGGGGACCTTTCGTTGGTCGATTTGGCGCTCGGCTTCCTCTGGCCGGCATCGCCCGGTGCCGATCAGCCTGGGTATTGGGTCTGGACAGTCTTGTTGCCTGGAGCAATCTAGGTCAACTCCATTCTCTTAGGGCAACTCCAATGCAGCGACCCATTTGGTCTGTTTTTGTTCGACTTTGTTCGTTTGAAGAAATACCATGGTCTAACGTGCCGATGAAAATGGACCGGCGGGTTGAATTGTCTGCAATTTAGCACTTTAGCCGGATGCTTGTAATTATCTTTCCTTCTATAAAAATATGATATGCCATTGGCATACCCGCAAAAAAAGAAGAAAAAAAAGGGACCAACGTCCGTTTTTTGTCCGCGCGGACCCATTTTCGGCCCTAATTTGAGATGGGTTCGCGTCTGCGCGAACGACCGGGGTCCTCCCCTTGTCCCCCCACCCCACTCGCCCCCTAGTCCCTCTCTCACATCTCCATCCCGCCCTAGCCGCCGCCGGCCCGCGTCCGTCCCTTTTGCCCCACCTCTTGTCGGAATCCCGTCGCAATGCCGCCGAATTTCTTCGCGGGCGCCGTCTCCAGCGACTCGGCCGTGTTTCGACGGCTGGGAAACTGTCTGAGGCTACTAGGCTCGACCTCGCCCGCAAGGTTTTTGACCGCTGGTCGGAGGTACGAATTCATCACCAGCTCACATGGGGAATAGTACAGACAAGTACTTTTATTACAACAACATAGTGTATTCCTCGTCCTCCGATGATGATAGCGATATTTTCATTGCTACACTCGTCAATGAGCACATTGCTAGGCTGCAACCAATGTTCAGGGGCTCGGTCCCTGGCGGTGCACTGGCGTTGGATCGTAACAGAGAAGGAGGCCATGTCCAGCTCTTCAAGGATTACTTCCGTCGTGATCCAACATACAAGGCCCCTACTTTCCGGCGACGCTTTCGAATGGTAAATTCTCGGTTGATTCTATGTATAGAGCATTAATCTTACCCGAAGTACCAGTCGATATTAAGGATAATAACAAAATTTGGAAGATGAAGATCCCGCTAAAAACTAAGGTGTTCGCGTGGTATCTTCGTCGAGGTGTAATTCTTACAAAAGATAACCTTGCCAAACGCAATTGGCACGGAAGTAAAAAGTGCGTCTTCTGTCAACATGACGAGACTATTACACACTTATTCTTCTAGTGTGAGTTCGCTAGGTCTATATGGTCAGCCATCCAGATAGGTTCTACCTTACATCCTCCACGTACCGTTGCAAACATTTTTGGCAGCTGGTTAAATGGTGTGGATCCTAGGTTTAAACTATTTAGCAGGGTGGGAGCGATTGCCGTTATATGGTCGCTATGGCTATGTAGAAATGACAAGGTTTTTAACGATAAAAATGCTTCTCTTATGCAGGTTATCTATCGGTGCACATCAACGCTACGAGCATGGTCGGCCCTGCAGCGTGTGGAGCACCGGGATTTGTTTTTGGAGGTGGCGTCACGTTTGGAGGCGGCGGCCAGGGAGTTATTTTCCCGGCATGGATGGCAACATAGTCTCCGGATAGACCTACCAGCACCTTAGGCGGCTTTACAATTTCTCATTATGATATGTAATTCGCCTTTTTATTTCTGTATTGAGTACTCGTGAACTTGTGGCTGTGTGCATCCCAGTTATGCAGAGACCGGGTGTAATGCTTAAAACTCTTAAGTAATAAAGACCCTTTATCTAAAAAAAATTCAACCACATTCGGGTAGGAGTGCTTAGCCATGATGATTACTTCAAATGCAAGCGAGATGCCCTTGGTAAGGTTGGCTTCTCCTCTTATAAAAATGCACTGCGACCATTCAGATGCTTGCGTATGGAGTTTCCGGTGATCTGGTTGATGAGTACATGCGCATGAGTGAGTCCACATGTTTGGAGTCAATGTACATATTTTGCAAAGCCGTGATTGCGGTGTTTGGCCCGGAGTATTTGAGAGAGACTAATATGGAGGACACGGCCCAACTCTTGTCTATCAATGAGGCAAGATGATTTCCCAGCATGTTTGGAAGCATAGATTGCATGCATTGGGAGTGAAAGAATTGTCCGTTTGCTTGGTAGGGACAGTACAAGGGGCGTGTTGGCGAGTGCACGGTCATACTTGAAGCAGTGCCTTCAAAAGATCTTTGGCACTCCTTCTTCGGAATACCCGTATCCCACAATTATATCAATGTCCTTCAACGCTCTCCGGTTTTCTCTAGATTTCAGAGGGAAACTTCCCGTGGTGAGCTATGATATTAATGGCAGCAGATACACCAAGGATACTACCTAGTTGATGGAATCTATCCTACGTGGAGTACTTTTGTGAAGACCATCTCTGAGCCCAATGGGGAGAAGCAATCACGGTTTGTCAAAGAACAAGAGAGCTGTAGGAAGGATGTGGAGCGTGCTTTCGGGGTGCTCCAATCTCGGTGGGCTATTGTTTGCCACCCTGCTAGAACATGGAGCGTGAACACTATGTGGAAGGTGATGACTGTTTGTGTGATCATGCACAACACGATCGTAGAGTATGAGCGTGATGAAAGCATCTATGACCAAGATTGGCAGTTCCAGGGCGAGTTGGTTCAGCCTCAGGGTGGAGCGGCAACATTTGCAAACTTTATCCACTTTCATGAGGAGATGCGTGATCGGGATGCTCACAAGCACCTTCAAAAAGATTTGGTTGAGCATATGTGGAAACATTTGGGAAACCAACCGGTGGAAGACCAACCAACGACCTGATTTATTGGCACAAATTTATTTCAATTTGGTTGTAATAAAAATTATGAGATTTTATTCAATTTGGTTGTAAAACTATACTAATTTATGATCTTGTGAAACATTCGGTTATTAAGTGTGTCAAAATTTGGTTGAATCGGAAAAAAATGGACAGGGCGGACCATATGGGTTGCCCCGTTAGGTGCATTGGCAAGAAAAGGCAGGACATGGGCCGGACACTGTCCTTCTGGCGACCCAAACGGATAAAATCGGGACAGAAAATATATTCGTTTTGGCCGCAGCATTGGAGTTGCCCTTACTTGTATGTTTCCATGCTTCTCCCTTGGGCATCTTGGGTTATCGTTCTTCCTCGTCAGCCTCCCCTGCCGTTATCCTTGACTCAAAGCTAGCGAGGTGATGGGTAGACAGAGTTACCGTAGGGAAAAATCCCTACCGTGATGGGTAGATGAATCAAGTAGTATACCATCCAAGTTGGTTCAAGATGGACTCATAAAGGGAATGATTCACCTTTAGAGGTCGTATTGACGTGTCAGTAGTTGGAGTTGTTGACATGGTGATGTCCGCGAAACAAACTGTGTCACTAGTAAGAATTGCAATGATACGAACAAGCCTCACACTGCAAGAAAGTAACTTTCCCTTCTAATTACTCAACCTTTTCTCAAGATGATATCAATCTTCTTCTACCATTCCTTACTTCAGAGTTTGTGACAATAAATTGGGATACCTGGATAACGAAAGGGTAGGGAACCAACCCGCCATCAAAAAAATCTTATATGGGTCCTCCACTTCTTCTAATTGACCGAAACAATATATTTCACTTTTGGAAAATTCATTTTGAGGTCGTACAATTGCTCAAACATGCATACAATTGGCTTCATATGCATAGCCTTTTCCATACCATGTTCCATAAAATGATAGTGTCATCAGCATATGAAAGGATAGAAACACTCCATCTACCAAATGTGGAACTGACCCAACTATCCTCCTTAGCCCTTGTTATAATGATAGCCAACATATCTGCAACTAGATTAAATAGAATTGGAGACCAGGGATCACCCTGCCTCGATCCATTTATAGCTAGAATTAATTTCTTACTCCCTCCGTTTAGGTGTATTGGGTCCCTAATTAGACCAAAGTAGGTTTTTATTGGTTCCAGTCAATCTCTTTTTTCGTGCATGCATTGGTGGCACAGGAATCTTGCATGCATGCACTGGTTGTTGTGTACATGCAATGGTCCCAGTCCACCGATTTATTAGCCTAATTAATCGACACGGGCCTTAGTCCTTGATTGTTTAGGAACAAATTTTTTATTAGGGTTCCAATACACCTAAACGAAGGGAGTATGTCATTATTGACTTTGATTCCCACACTTCCTCCTTGGACAAACTTACCAATCTAGCCGCACCACTTCTGTGAGAAACCTTTCATGTGTAAAGTTTTCTCAAGAAACTGGCACTTCATTTTGTAATAAGCCATCTTAAAATCCACTTTAACAGTAATTCCGCCCATCTTCTTGATGGGGTTCGTAGCAGAAAACAATAATTTTTCTAACTATCGCAACACCGAAAACTAGCCAGGATCTATCTATCTAGTAATGCTGTAACAGAGAAGTTATCGGACACTTACCCTCGTAGACCGATAAGCGGGAAATACGCTCCCGCACAAGCGTTGCCGATGAAGACGTACGTAGCCGACCTCAAGGTCCCGGAGAACTTGGCGCGACGAAGAAGGATGTGGCGCGACGACGATGCTCCGGTGCCGAGCCTGAGTGAGCGGCACCTCCGAGTACTCGCACACGTACGGACCTTGACGATGACCTCCGGGCTCCCCGATCCAGCCGAGATAGCAGAAGCGAGAACTTGGGTGGAATCCCGCAGCACAACGGCGTACTGCGGTATATAGGTCTCACGTATACGCAATCCAAACATGGGATCGCATACGCCGAGAGACGGGAGGGTGGAAGTGGACAAAGGGAGAAGCCTTGGCCAACCGGGATTAATTCCTGGATTTATTGTGTATTTTCTCAATTAATCCGACCTCCTATTTATTGGAGGAGAGAGGTTGCACCTCTCCTCCAATTGTCCATGTGGGACTAAACAACAAAGGAGGAGGGGGTGGTGCGCCGGCCAAGGGGCCCAGCCGTACCCCCATGCAGCCGCATGGGCCCCTAGGGCCCAGCCGCACCACCTCCTGGGGGGGAAGTCCCCCACTTAGGCCTTTCTGAAAGGACAATGACGTCGCCTAGAGGGGGGGTGAATAGGTGAATAAAACTTTTCCGGTTTAGGCTTGCTAATTGCGGAATAAAACTAGGTGTTTAAATTAACAAGCCAACAACCTAAATAAACTAGGCTCACCTATGTGCACCAACAACTTATGCTAAGCAAGACAAGCAACAAGGTGATAGCAATATAGAATACTTCAAGCACGAAGGCTATCACAATGTAAAGTGCATAAGTAAAAAGCTCGGGTATAGAAATAACCGAAGCACGCGGAGACGAGGATGTATTCCCGAGTTCCTCCTTGAAAGGGAGTACGTCTCGTTGGAGAGGTGTGAACCACAAAGGTCATCTCAACGCCACAAAGGCTCACCCTATTCTCCGATGAACCGCACCACAAAGGTTTGGTTCACCTTCCACTATCGGTATTCCTTCGAGGCGGAATCCGGAGCCTTTCAACAACAATCCGGGCACAACCCACAATGGGATTGGGGGCTCCCGAACGGCTCTCAACAACAATTCGAGGCACAACCCACAATGGATTGGGGGCTCCCGAACGGCTTCAAGTGACCACAAGGGTCCAACCACCACAAAGGCGTCTAGGGTCCAAGGACCCAAGAGTAACAAGTTCCAAGCTTTCAACTTCCACGAATCCTCGTGGAGAGCACACCGATGCACCAAATGCAAAAGGCAAGAGCACAAGTGCTCAAATCCTTCACTCTCAAATTCCAACAAAGCAACAAATGCTTATGGGGGAATAAGAGAGGAAGAACAAAGAGGAGAACCACACAAGAACTCCAAGAACTAGATCCACTAGGTTCCCCTCACTTAGAGGAGATATTGATTGGTGGAAATGTAGATCTAGGTCTTCTCCTTCAATCCTCCAAAGATCAAAGAGTTTGGGTGGAGGGATTGGGAGATATCAAAGAAATGAGCTTGCAACAATGGAGGAGAGAGAAATCTGGGCGAGCTACTTGGCTGGAGGAAGGTGGAGGGGTATTTATACCCCTCCAGAAATTCTAGCCGTTGCCTTCAAAACCACACAGTTTTCACTTAGGCCGGAAGTTCCGGTTGGGCCGGAACTTCCGGTTGAGGCCGGAACTTCCGTCCAAGAACTTCCGGACCCCCAGAAAAGCGACTAAAAAACGGTACTGCACTCGGCCGGAACTTTGGCCGGAAATTTGCCCGGAACTTCCGGATGGCCGGAATTTCCGGCCAAACCGGAACTTCCGCCCCTCAGAAAACTGCACACGAAAACGACGATATCTTGATCATCCGGACTCCGTTTTCGATGTTCTCGGGCTCGTTGGAATCGCAACGAAGAGCTTTACAAGATCATGCAGAGAAACATCATAGTCCAACAATGGAAGATAAAACCAAATGGAGAAAGGTAAAACCTCTCTAAAAAGGAATGATCGGCAAACCTCCAAAACCGAAAACGCAACAAGTTTTCCATACGAAATTCGTTTTCGATGAACTTGGGCTTGTCGTGAAGATCACAACAAGCACCAAAAGCCAACAAGGAGAAAACCAAATAAGAACCAAGAAAGATGAATGCCAAGTATGCAAAGGTTTGAGCTCTCCACAAAGATGCGATCAAGTTACTCACTTGAGAGCCCCTCTTGATAGTACGCCGTCTATCCTAAAACCCGGTCTCCCACTAACAACATGAGACCGGTAAAATAGAAAACCTATCAAGATCATACCTTTGCCTTGCGCATTCCACTTGAGCTCGATGATGACGATCTTGACTCTCTCAAGTTGGAACACCTTTCTTGATTGTGCTTGCTAGCACATGCTTGATGAAGACTTCTCCAAATGCTCCCCCATACTCCATTATGGGAGGGCCTCGCTAAGCTCCGTCTTCATGTCTCCTTTGCAAGCTTCAATCAAATGATATCTTTCGAGTTGGATCATATTGAGCTTGCACTTCATCTTCTCTACACATGACCATTCTTCATATAAACCCTTGAATAGAGCATTGGTCATCATGAAATCTTCTAGAGTCCAACACATGAACTCCAATCTTTACCTATGGACAAGATCTACAAGTGTATCTCAATGCAAACATTAGTCCATAAGGATTGTCATTAATTACCAAAACCACGCATGGGGCAACACATGCACTTTCAATCTCCCCCATTTTGGTAATTGATGACAATCCCTTTTACGAGGGTTTATATAATGAATTAAGCAACCAAGCAACACAAAGAGCAAGGATGCAAGAGCAAGAAAGGCAAATGCTTGAGAACGAAACTAAAGCATAAAACCAACAACTCTTAAACCCTCTAAACTTCTCCCCCATTGGCAACGATTGCCGAAATGGGTGAAAAGTAAGAAGGCCAATATAATAAGAGCTCCCCCATAATGTGTGCATTTCTCATAATATGAGTGAAATCAAATGCACATATCCAATAACGAATAGTTGGAAAGGAGATCAAACTATATTGAGGATCCAAAGATTGCAAATGAAAATCAAATAGAAAGATACTTCAACGAAAGAAGCAAGCAATCAAAAGGATCCGAAAAATGTTCTAAATATCAAGAGGGAACTCCCCAAGGTACGTGCACAAATAGGATTTCTATTTCAATATAGTGTGCACAACATGGAATCCTCACTCCCTCCTAGATAAATTCGAACACAAGCCCATGCAAGAGAATATAAATGAGAAGTGAGGCAAACAACTTGCAACAAATACACTCATTTTGCAACATGAGCAAGGAGCGGCAAATAAAAGGATGGGTGTGAGATATAAAGACATTTTAGGAGACTAATACAAGGATGAGCAAAATCATCAACATAGTCTTTCAAAAAGTGTTGCACATAGTGCATATCATGTCTTTCACATACTCACACACCAACGGAGATAAATCAAATAGCTCCACAAGCTTAGAAGATGCACAAAGCATAACACAAAAAATAAAGCTTGTGCCTTTTAGAAACCACCAAAGAATCAAAAGCAATAAGAGGTGGTCACTAAAGAATTGGAATATCAATTAAAGATGTAACTATTCTCATGTGTATAAGTTTCTAAGTAGACACGAATCACGAAGATATAAGTCCACAAATAAACATGTACACACAAAATAGGTACAAAGGTAAGGGTCATGATATCCAAGAGGAAGTCATAAATACACCAATAAGATTTTTGCTTAAAAGCATAGCACAAAGCTCAATTTTATCTTAAAGGGATATAGATGAACTTCCAACCTATACTCATCATAGCATCAAAAACTATCCACAAAGGATAAAGGTGATAAACGGGATGCTCCGAGTAAGATAACAAGTATCACAAAGCAAATGATTTTGAAAACATCAAGTTGCACATGAGAGACTTTAAGTAGAAAGTGCTAGATTGACATAAATGGGATCGATGAATCATGAAATGAATATATATTCCCTTATATGTAATCATCCCGGCTTACTCACATTTGCAATAAAGACGTTTTGCAAGAATCAAAAGAATTGCAACCAAAGAGATTCATGCCATGAAACAACCTACACAAGGTTGAGAGCTAGAAAAGTATGCATGAGGTAGATACTTGTTACCGAGATAGCATTGGTGATGTAGAAGATAGGAGCTCATGATCATCCAAGCTTGGCTCCAATAAGCACATGGTGACAACACCTTCCTTGTAGATGAGACAAGCTTCCAATGCATCTCCAAATGTACCTAAAACAAATTCAAGTACAAAATGGTACCCAAACTCATTGGGTCCAAAGTAGTTAGAGCAACTACAATACATAGGACAAACTCCACATAAATATGTGCATATAGATATGAAATTGAATTTCATGCACATCTTAGCCATTTAGGATTTGATGGAGTTTATCCTATATATTGGATCAACGAAAGTAAGCATGCCATAAGATATACATATAATAAATATGCATGCACATGACTTTCAAGAACCAAACGAGATATAATTTAGACAAAACACCAAGTAAACCAACAAAGCACACACAAGTGTGACAAGAAAACAAATGTCCAAATTATATCAAATACCAAATCAACACATGAGTGAAGATACCACTTTGAAAAGATACCAAATGAAAATGGTCAAGGAATAACCAAACCCTCTACATTTTCATGATGGCACAAAGTACCAAGACGAAAATGTTGTCTTCAAGAGACATATCATCGGGATCAAATACCAAATGAAGACAACTAATGTTCAAAAACATATAGGATTGCTCCCCCAAGATGTGTGCATTATTTATGATTTTGCATTTGAATACAAAATGCACACAAATGAGATCATCACTCTCCATAAATATATTATTCACCACTAGTCATGTTCAAGAAGCGCAAGAAATTGCAATACCAATTTAAAGAGCGGTGTTTTACTCAAAGTAGGATAGCTTCCCAAGAATAGTGCATTATCAAGAAGTATGACTTTTGAAGATCAATGCACAAGAATTGGTTCATTGCTTTTCCCAACTCAAGAAAGCACAAAACAAATTTCAAGTAGAGCAATAAAGGATCCAAAAAACAAGGAAGACAAACGAGAGTTAGATCAAAACAAATCCTTGGCAATCAAATAAGGCAATTCAAAGCAAGAGCCAAAGTGAATATGATCAATATATTTACCACAAATATGATTATCACTTGTCAAGACAAGTAATGTATGGAGATATTTCTCGGTGGTGGATTGCAAAGATATATTCAAGATCATATTCACAAAACATAAGCATATGGCAAAGGATAGGAATTAAAAGCCATGCTTAGATAGATAGAATTCTTGATAGCTTCAAAAATCACGCAATAATGCAAAGCAACTCCAAGGAGTAGCTTGAAGCAATTGGTTTCCCAAAGAGATATATGAGAACATATTTGGGAAAGCCATATCAAGAAATTCCATCACAAACAAGATCCAACGAAGAGAAAAAGCAAATGATCAAAAGGAACTTGTTTGAGAAACATGCCACAAAGGAAAAGGATAATGACAATATCAATTCTAGGTGGCAACACCTCACATATTCACATTTTCTAGGCTTGTAATATGCACATAGCTTATTACTCCCCCATAATGTGATAATCCATTTTCTTTTAAAGCAAGAGGCAAACAAAACCAACTCGAGAAATTAATGGACATAATAGAATTTGAATTTCTCATGAGCATGACATACCACATAGAGAATAGATAAGATTGATATATCATCACTAAGTGGTATTCCTCATGTACACACATTTTTGGTTTGTGAAGTGCACGAAGCATATCACTCTCCAAAAATGGAATGGTCCATTAATCTCTCAAAAGAGAGCCAACAAGATAAGATATCAAATAAAAGCAATAAGGCTCAAACAAGTAAATGGTGTGCAAACCAACATACACATACTTGATTTCTCAAGATAAGTAAGTAGAGAGCACAACACATACAAACACTAGCAAGGTACAAAACCAAACACATGCAAGGGTGCAAGCAACTTTCAATGTATATATGATTTAAATAAAAGTTACCGCAAGGAGGAACATTGGATATGAGATAGAACAATATAATCCAAATGACTTGGCTTGAAGAATATAATTGATGAAGATCCCTTAATTCTTCATGATGTAGCCAAGTCTCCAATGCCCTCCAACAACACCTATTGATCAAGTTTTAGCTTGTTGGTCCCCAACCAAGTTGGGTCCTAAGAGGTTAGTCACAATAGGTTTGGCAACCCAAATGGTTCTTTTCTTGACACCACTTTGAGTCCCAACATATTTGGCAAACACATTGCCAACCTTATCCTTCCGAAGAGAATAAACATCATCAATATAATGGGGTTGGATAAGGTACCATTTGTGCATGAAGAAGCAAGGTGACCCTTCTCACGGCATAGGTAGCAACATCGACTTCCTCCTCTCTTCTTGGTTGGAATCTTGACTTGAGGAGGTAGTGATTCTTCTTGGGAAGAGGTGTTCTTCAACTTGAGGAACTTGAGGCTTCTTCCCTTGTTGCTTCTCACTAAGAGCCTTCTTCTTCAAAGGGCAAGATCTAACATGGTGCCCTTCAACTTTGCACTTGAAGCAAACAATCTTGGCCGAATCTTTAACTTGTTCTTGGCCCTTGTTCTTCTTGATAGACTTGGACTTGTTCTTGTTATTGGAGTTGAATCCAAGTCCACTCTTGTCATTGGGGCGTCTTTGAACACTCAACATATTGTCAAGTGTGGACTTCCCAACATGACGCTTTTCCAAGTCTTTCTTCAAAGAAGTGACTTGGGCCTTGAGCTCATTTAGTTCCTCTACATGGTTAGTATCAACAAAAACACTAGAGGAAGTAGAAGCTTCATTGTTAGAGCAACAAGGCAAGAAAGTAATTCATCACAAGATGTAGCAACATTGTGAGTGGATGAATCACTAGGACTAGCACATGACAATAAAGCATTTTAGAAGAAGTTGTGCCATTTCCACATGAGGCTCACAAGATGTTACCTTTAACATAATAGCCTCATGAGCTAACTTTAGCCTAGCATGGGATGCTAGAAGATCATCATTAGAGCTAGAAAGCTTTTCATGACTTTCTTCCAATTTCCCATACTTGCTAGATAGCAACTCAAGTTGAGCCCTTAGCTCAACATTCTCCTTCAAAATAGATGCTTCACAAGAAGTGGAGTTAGTAGCACAAGCATCATTAATATTAGAAATAGAAGGAGACAATTTGGCAAGCTTATCATTCTTAGATAGTTGAGTTTGGAGTTGATCATGAGACTTGATAAGGAGAGAGTGTTCACTTTCTAAAGCCTTGTGAGCTTTGTCAAGTCTCTCTATGTCCTCACTTAGTCTAGCATTGCCAACACCAAATTCAACTTTTTCCTTTTTAAGCACTTTATATTTAGCAAGGGCATGATCTCTTTCCTTAATGATTTTAGCAATAATAAGATCATTAGACTCATCAAGAGATTCAAGTCTCTCTTCAAGAGAAGACCTAAGCTCTTCTTCTTCTTCAAGAGAAGCTTTCAAGGAAGCTATAGTAATAGAGTCATCCCTCTCAATTTGACATTTCTCATCAAATTGACTTTCCAAATCCTCAATAATTCCCTACTCTATTAACATAATCAATGATTTCACATAGAGGAGGGATAGCTTTACTACCTTTGGGGAGAGCACCAAGTACCATCTCACCCATCTTGGTTAAGGATTCAAAATCAAAACCTTCTTCATGAGAATCCTCATCCACATCATCACAATTTGGATTTGAGGTGGGAGACACCTCGGAATCCTTAGCCATAAGGCAAACATGATTAATGATTGAAGAGGATGAAGTATAACTTGAAGCACCATTTAGGTCCATGTCTTGTTCCAACAAATGTTGGGATTCCTCTACATTGTTAGTCATGCAAGTACTAGAGGATATGGAAGCATTGTTTTCATGGCAACAAGACATATGAAGCATATCATCATGAGATTTAGTTAAACAACTATTACATGATATGCAAGGACTATCAACTCTAGCATGTATGACATTTGGAGTGCTAGAAGAGTTTAAGTCCAAAGATAGAACATTGCAATGTGATAGAGAAGAAGTATAATCAATAGTAAGTTCACCATCACAATGCAATTTCTATCACCACTCACCATATCATTACCTTGTGACAAATCACATGTTGGTGAAGTGGAAGAAGTTGTGAACTCATCACGGCCGGAGGTGGAAGGGGAACAATCATCCTCAATAATGTTGGACACTCCATACAATCATCCTCAATAACGATGACCTCCGGGCTCCCCGATCCAGCCGAGATAGCAGAAGCGAGAACTTGGGTGGAATCCCGCAGCACAACGGCGTACTGCGGTATATAGGTCTCACGTATACGCAATCCAAACATGGGATCGCATACGCCGAGAGACGGGAGGGTGGAAGTGGACAAAGGGAGAAGCCTTGGCCAACCGGATTAATTCCTGGATTTATTGTGTATTTTCTCATTAATCCGACCTCCTATTTATTGGAGGAGAGAGGTTGCACCTCTCCTCCAATTGTCCATGTGGGACTAAACAACAAAGGAGGAGGGGGTGGTGCGCCGGCCAAGGGGCCCAGCCGTACCCCCATGCAGCCGCATGGGCCCCTAGGGCCCAGCCGCACCACCTCCTGGGGGGGAAGTCCCCCACTTAGGCCTTTCTGAAAGGACAATGACGTCGCCTAGAGGGGGGTGAATAGGTGAATAAAACTTTTCCGGTTTAGGCTTGCTAATTGCGGAATAAAACTAGGTGTTTAAATTAACAAGCCAACAACCTAAATAAACTAGGCTCACCTATGTGCACCAACAACTTATGCTAAGCAAGACAAGCAACAAGGTGATAGCAATATAGAATACTTCAAGCACGAAGGCTATCACAATGTAAAGTGCATAAGTAAAAAGCTCGGGTATAGAAATAACCGAAGCACGCGGAGACGAGGATGTATTCCCGAGTTCCTCCTTGAAAGGGAGTACGTCTCGTTGGAGAGGTGTGAGGCACCACAAAGGTCGATCTCAACGCCACAAAGGCTCACCCTATTCTCCGATGAACCGCACCACAAAGGTTTGGTTCACCTTCCACTATCGGTATTCCTTCGAGGCGGAATCCGGAGCCTTTCAACAACAATCCGGGGCACAACCCACAATGGGATTGGGGGCTCCCGAACGGCTCTCAACAACAATTCGAGGCACAACCCACAAAGGATTGGGGGCACCCGAACGGCTTCAAGTGACCATACAAGGGTCCAACCACCACAAAGGCGTCTAGGGTCCAAGGACCCAAGAGAACAAGTTCTTCAAGCTTTCAACTTCCACGAATCCTCGTGGAGAGCACACCGATGCACCAAATGCAAAAGGCAAGAGCACAAGTGCTCAAATCCTTCACTCTCAAATTCCAACAAAGCAACAAATGCTTATGGGGAATAAGAGAGGAAGAACAAAGAGGAGAACCACACAAGAACTCCAAGAACTAGATCCACTAGGTTCCCCTCACTTAGAGGAGATATTGATTGGTGGAAATGTAGATCTAGGTCTTCTCCTTCAATCCTCCAAAGATCAAAGAGTTTGGGTGGAGGGATTGGGAGATATCAAAGAAATGAGCTTGCAACAATGGAGGAGAGAGAAATCTGGGCGAGCTACTTGGCTGGAGGAAGGTGGAGGGGTATTTATACCCCTCCAGAAATTCTAGCCGTTGCCTTCAAAACCACACAGTTTTCACTTAGGCCGGAAGTTCCGGTTGGGCCGGAACTTCCGGTTGAGGCCGGAACTTCCGTCCAAGAACTTCCGGACCCCCAGAAAAGCGACTAAAAAACGGTACTGCACTCGGCCGGAACTTTGGCCGGAAATTTGCCCGGAACTTCCGGATGGCCGGAATTTCCGGCCAAACCGGAACTTCCGCCCCTCAGAAAACTGCACACGAAAACGACGATATCTTGATCATCCGGACTCCGTTTTCGATGTTCTCGGGCTCGTTGGAATCGCAACGAAGAGCTTTACAAGATCATGCAGAGAAACATCATAGTCCAACAATGGAAGATAAAACCAAATGGAGAAAGGTAAAACCTCTCTAAAATGGAATGATCGGCAAACCTCCAAAACCGAAAACGCAACAAGTTTTCCATACGAAATTCGTTTTCGATGAACTTGGGCTTGTCGTGAAGATCACAACAAGCACCAAAAGCCAACAAGGAGAAAACCAAATAAGAACCAAGAAAGATGAATGCCAAGTATGCAAAGGTTTGAGCTCTCCACAAAGATGCGATCAAGTTACTCACTTGAGAGCCCCTCTTGATAGTACGCCGTCTATCCTAAAACCCGGTCTCCCACTAACAACATGAGACCGGTAAAATAGAAAACCTATCAAGATCATACCTTTGCCTTGCGCATTCCACTTGAGCTCGATGATGACGATCTTGACTCTCTCAAGTTGGAACACCTTTCTTGATTGTGCTTGCTAGCACATGCTTGATGAAGACTTCTCCAAATGCTCCCCCATACTCCATTATGGGAGGGCCTCGCGAAGCTCCGTCTTCATGTCTCCTTTGCAAGCTTCAATCAAATGATATCTTTCGAGTTGGATCATATTGAGCTTGCACTTCATCTTATCTACACATGACCATTCTTCATATAAATCCTTGAATAGAGCATTGGTCATCATGAAATCTTCTAGAGTCCAACACATGAACTCCAATCTTTACCTATGGACAAGATCTACAAGTGTATCTCAATGCAAACATTAGTCCATAAGGATTGTCATTAATTACCAAAACCACGCATGGGGCAACACATGCACTTTCACTTTCCCTCCGGGGTTTGGCCCATTTAGGTGGGCTGCCCACTTTTTCCCCTTTTTATTTAATATTAAATTAATATAAATATATATAATTACATAATTAATATATTTACATAATATTTAATCTTCCGTGACTCCGAAACAATTTCCTAATCACTCCGAACTCACTTCGGTCTTCCCGGAACACTTCCGTTCTTGCCAGAACCTTTCCGGAACCTCTTCTCTCTATACCTAAATTATTCCGATGTTTCCAAAACGTTCTCCTAGCGTCGTCAAGACCTTAAGTGTGTTACCCTACGGTTCGGGAATACTTCAGACATGGTCGAGACCCTTCGCTCGCCAATGACCGTCAGGAAACCCTGGATGACTATGACGGCCCCTGTGCATTCCAGAATAAATCGTCGTTGAACCGTTAACATAATATGTTCATTCCTTTGTTCCATTGATACTACCTTTGTCCGAGATACGATCGTCAACATCCTATGTTGTGTTTTATCTCGTTACCAACAAGGTTGCTTTAACTCGTTCCGTGATATTATATCTCCAATGACCTAGTCATACGCTGCGTAGCTTTATAGATATAATCTCACCGAGTGGGCCCAGAGTATCTCTCCATCACACAGATGAACAAATCCCGCTCTTGATCACTCGCCCCGACTACTTCATTCCAATACCCGAAAGTGTCACCTTTATTGTCACACTATATAAGATATGACGTTTGATGCGATCAAAGTATCTTCCAGAAGCAGCGACTTGATATAATCTCACGGTCTAAGGAATAAGCTATCACGTTACTTTCCTATTGCAGTGTTGAACTTTAGTGATACGATCCTTTTGCAATACTTTGGTGGGTAATGTCCATCAAATTATTCTACCAATAAAATGACTCCATCATCAACTGTTATGAATCAATATGATCGGAAAATCACGATCATCCATTGACTGATGGACTAGTTTATATAGAGGCTTAACTAGGGACTCTGGTTTGTTTTACATACCACACGTCTATTAACAATTCCGATTAATACAGTTATAGCATGGTATAAAACTAATTATAAACTTAATGAGATAATGCAATAAATCCTTATTATTTATTTGCCTCTAGGGCATATCTCCAACACTTCTTCTGGTGGAGTTCATGCATTGTTTCATGCAGAACGGCCACCAATTCTAAAATGTTTCATCCAGATATAAAGGCCGGCTATGTAGGCATGATGAGCAATTGAAGTATAACGATAGGTTCCCACCTTAGTGAATATCTTAAAACGAACATTGAGAAGGCCTATATTATTGGATTCATATTTCATTTTCTTTTAATAAAGTAATAATAATACCAAAGTTCAGTGGGTGCAAGGGCAACATCTATTGTTGAAAGTCAGTGAACAAAGATAACAAATTAATTTTGGTTACTTCCCAACATTTATGATAGAAATCAGCCGAGGAAACTCGTCTGATATAAAGTCCTTATTGTCTCACATCTAGAAGACTGGTTACATTACCTCCTCTTCGGTAAAGGTAGTTGTGAGGTTGGAATTCTCCTCATGAGAAAATTGATGTACAACATTAATTTTTCATTCATCTAATGAAAAGAAATTTAAACTAGAGAACCAAAAATTTGTTTTCAAAATTAGTAATGTATGTATTAAGTTGGCCCTCCAACAATCGTTCGTACTCAAAAGTAGTTTACTTGTCTCTATGGTTTTGTATCACATACTTTATATCTTAATAGCACAATCAATGGTAAAATACTTAAAGTAACAAAATCAAAACACAGCACCTACTAGAAGAAGGAAATTCTATTTTTTTAAAATCCACTTGCTACTAAAAATATCGTAGTTGTTTTGGTCTATAGATCTTGTCCAACGTCCATTTTCCGGTAAACTCAAAACATCGTATTAAGACAATACAAGCATAGAGATATACACCTGATCTTGGCATATGCGGGATGTACATAACTATCACAAAATACACAAGCGTAAAGAAGACAAAATACATAGCCAACACGAGAAATATATTTTGCAGAGGCTAGGGCTTCTCCCCCTTTCTAAAAAAAACATAAATCATATAGGGAGGAGGGTCGTTTCTAAGGGTACAACACCATCCAACTTGGGTAAAAATCTCCTTGGTCACTTGCTGCAAGCGTGTACGCACCATTTTAAAGAACCCTTACTATTCTGATCGCTAGACCAAGAATGGAGCCAATGTGTACACCGATAAATAACCTATAACAGAGATAGATTTTTCAATAAAACACCACATTATTTCTATATAGCCATAATCGATCAAATCAACTTTGTCACTCCCACCCGACTGATGAGGATTATAAACTTGCGATTAATACCTCCCCTAACCATTTGCCAGAAACATTTGAAATACAATAAGACCGACAGTTACAAGTTCAAAACCACGTGGATGAGGAAACTTGTATTGGAAGGAACAATATTTGATTGTCTCATCATGATGACAAAAGCAACACTATATGCTCACGATCTTTGTGTTTCGTAAGGTTATCCTAAACTAGAATCACACCTCTATGAAGATACCACAAAAAATCTAATTTGAAACCTTCATTCTCCAAATTTGCTGCTACGACCTAGATACTCAGTAGATGATCTAGATCACAGTCCTCGCGTCACGCGCAGGCAGCAGGACCATCAATCTCAGATACACATCTCACACGAAGGATCCGTGCGGAGGAAGAAGAAGGAAGGAGCAGGTGCTAGCCTGTTACAATCATCAGAAGATGGTTTCTATTCTCACACGTCTCTGCTAAATGGGTTTGCTTCTGCTGCTTGCTTGTCTTGGGCTGGCATCGCTTCAGAGCCGCCCATGGACCGACGGCCCACGGCCCGTCTGATGTCCCTTTGCCTACGACGCCTTGTCAGCAGTGTCGTAGCAGGTCCCTCCCCTTGAAAGCCTGCTTGCCCCCAAGCAGGTGCTGCAGGAAAGCGGTGACGCAGAGCAGCTTCAGACTCCCAGGATGGCATAGATGATGGCATGCCTTGCCAAGTGACTTGCACCTGATGAACGAAGCCGCGACCACGTTTGATTTCTCGAGTGCCCACGATCTTCAGAGGCTGGAGCACGAAGCAAGCGTCAGTAAGAAATTGACAGGAGGAAGTTGGGTCGTGAACCTGATCTTGGGGAACTGATTTCTTCAGTTGCGAGACATGGAGGACAGGGTGGATCTGGCTGCCAGCTGGGAGCTTCAATTTATATGCCATCTTGCCAATGCGAGCCAGTACTTCATAGGGGCCGAAGTATTTGAATGACAGTTTCTGGTTACCTCGCCGTGCAACTGATTGCTGAGTATAGGGTTGCAGTTTCATGTAGACCTGATCTCCCACCTGGAATTCCCTCTCTGTTCTGTGTTTATCCTCTTGGAACTTCATCCTTTGCTGAGCTCTCAAGAGGTGTTGATGCAAAAGAGCAGATGTTTCCTCTCGCTCTTGCAGCCACTCAGCTAGATCAGTGGATACCTCTGATTGCAAATTAGTGATCCCCAAGTGTCTAGGTGCATACCCATAGAGCACCTGAAATGGAGTTTTACCCAATGCGGAGTGGTAGTTTGTGTTATACCAATACTCAGCCAAGGGTAGCCATTGTGCCCATTTTTTTGGTGAAGCATGTACGGCACAGCGAAGATAAGTTTCTAAACACTGATTTAACTTCTCTGTCTGCCCATCGGTCTGTGGATGATTAGCTGAGCTCATATTCATTTTAGTGTCTGACAGCTTGAACAGCTCTTGCCACAGTTTGCTTGTAAATATTGGGTCCCGGTCAGAGATAATGACATTGGGCAGGCCATGTAGTCTGTAGACCGTATCAATGAATTTTCAGCCACTGTGAATGCAGTATATGGATGAGAGAGAGGGATGAAATGGCCATATTTGGTGAACTTGTCAATGATAACCAGTATGCAATCATATTTCCCAGAACGAGGTAGTCCTTCGACAAAGTCCAGGCTAATAATACTCCAAGCGTCTGTGGGAACTGGTAGAGGATTCAGTAATCCAGGTAGTTTGACATGTTCACTTTTGGCCTGCTGGCAGATGGAGCATTGTGCCACATACTTGCGAATATCCTCTTTCATCTTTGGCCAAGCAAACAGAGATTTTATGCGGTGATACGTGGCTAGAAAACCTGAGTGACCGCCTACCCCACTTGAGTGAAGAGACAACATAATTGCTTTGTGAGCTTCAACATTACTACCCAACCAAATGCGGTCTTTGTAACGAATAAGGCCCTGATGTAGAGAATAGCCTTGTGCAGTTGGTGAATGTAGACTCAGTTCCTGCAAAAGTTGCTTGGCTTTGTTGTCTGTGTCATATCCTTCCACGATGATTTCTAGCCAAGGTGGACGACATAAGGAGATGTTGTACACTTCAGTTGCATTGTCAGTGCGGGACAATGCATCAGCAGCCGAATTCTCTTTTCCTTTTCTGTATACAATTCCGTATTGGAGTCCCATCAATTTGACAAAAGCCTTTTGTTGCATATCTGTTGCCAACTTCTGATCAGACAGGTGAACCAGGCTTCTGTGATCAGTTAGGATAGTAAATGGTGCTTGTTGTAAATATGGACGCCATTTATCTACAGCAAGGAGAATGGCCAGGCATTCTTTCTCATATGTGGACAGAGTTTGAGCTGTAGGTCCAAGAGCTTTGCTGAGGTAAGCAATAGGGTGGCCTTTTTGTGTTAGAACTGCGCCAACCCCTCGTTTTGATGCATCAGTTTCTACCGTAAAGGGAACAGTAAAGTCTGGCAATGCTAGCACTGGTGCTGTGAGCAACTTGTGCTTGAGGGAGTCAAATGCTTGCTGATGAGTGTGTGTCCAGTGGAATTGAGTGTCTTTCTTAAGCAAGTCAGACAAAACTCTGCTGATCAAGCTGTAATTCTGGATGAATTTTCAGTAATAGCCTGTCATCCCCAAAATTCTCCTGACATCCTTCACCTTCCGTGGTGTTGGCCACTGTTGTACTGCCTGGACCTTACTGGGATCAGTTGCCACTCCTTTGTCACAGATAATATGTCCCAAATATTCCAACTGTTGTTGAGCAAAAGAACACTTGCTCTTTTTGATGGAGAGCTGATGTTGCTGCAACAGCTTGCACACTTGAGTGAGATGTTCTTTATGGCTTTCCAGTGTAGGGCTGTAGATGAGGATGTCATCCATGAATACAAGCACACACTTCCTGATCATACGTGCGAATATAGAATTCATGGCAGACTGAAATGTGGCTGGTGCGTTTGTCAGACCAAACGGCATCACTCTGAATTCATATAAGCCCAGATGTGTTTTGAAAGCAGTTTTGTGTTCATCTTCAGGTACCAGACGAATTTGATGATAACCAGCTCTTAGATCAATCTTTGTGAACCATTTGGCTCCTGCCAGCTCATCAAGTAACTCATCTACAATTGGCATGGGGTATTTATTTTTGACAGTGATACAGTTTAGGGCTCTGTAGTCAACACAGAAGCGCCAGGTGCCATCTTTCTTGCGGACCAGAAGAACAGGTGAAGCAAATGGGCTTGTACTTTCTTGAATAATTCCCCTCTGCAGCATATCCTGAATCTGTTTCTCGATCTCAGATTTTTGATGGGGTGCATAACGATACGGTTTTACATTCACAGGAATGGTGCCTGGCAACAGTGGAATGTGGTGATCAAACTGTCTCTGAGGAGGCAGGGTTTTGGGGTCTTCAAATAGCTTGTCATACTCCTGAATGACCTGTTGGATTGTAGCAGGAATAGACTGTGCTGGAGTAGTTTCCTCTGATGAAGCCTGATAGAGTTCCAAAATGTGACACACCTCCCCTTTATTGATCAAACTCTGTAGTTGCTGCGCTGACAGTGGTGATCCAATGTCTGTGCTAGGCTGTACACCACGAAGTGTGATTCTGGTACCCTCATGCTTGAACCTCATGGTTTTCTTCTTCCAATTTACCCACATTTTGCCGTTGTTTTGATTTTCCAGCCAATCCATGCCAAGGATGATGTCATAGGAGGTCAGTGGTAGCACCTTGAGGTCTGTAGTGAACTTGTGTCCCTGGGTATACCATGTAACTGCCGGCAAAAATTTGTTGCACTCAATTGTGCCTCCACCGGCCACACACACCTTTGCTATGGGCATATCTGTTGGTGTGTACTGAAGTTTGGCCGCTAGCTGTTCACTGACGAAATTACTGGTGCTGCCCGAGTCGATCAAAATTACAACTGATTGTTTTCCCACTAGCCCTTGTAGGCGCATGCTTCTCTTGCTCGTGGTACCAGACATAGCGTGAACTGACAACTTCATCATCTCTTCGTTGTCCGAGTCAGAAGTACTGGAGTCTTCAGCATCGGATGGTGCATCCGCTTGTGGCTCCATTAGCTGTAATGCTTCCAACATTTCTTCCACAATATGCAGCTGAACTTGAGGTGGGCACTTATGTCCAGGGCCAAACTTTTCTCCACACTTAAAGCACTCTCCCCTTGCACGCCGTTGAGCTCTCAGTGACTCAAACTTGGTAGGCTGCACAGACTTGTCAGGAACAGTTTTCTCCTCCGGTTTGCTGCCCAGAAATCCTGGCAGATGGCTATGCTGTTTATACTTGTGTCGCAAAGCATCTCGCTGAGTGTATTTCGTTGCTTGCACTGCCGTGTCCTCCACCAATAGTGCTTCCTGCGTTTGAGCCATAGAAAAAGCCAGGTCAACTGTTCCCGGGTTATGCAGCTTGATAGCTGACCTGATTTCAGGTTTCAGTCCAGCTATAAAGCGGCGAACAAAGAAAGTTTCATCATATGAGTGATTATAGAGCAACACTTTATGCATTAATTCCTCAAACTTGTGTGCATAATCATCAACTGAACCAGTTTGGTGATGAGCAAAAAGTGTGTCAACAGTTTTAGCATATTTATCTCGATTGAATTTACTAAACACCCCTACACAGAGCTCTGCCCAACTGCCAATGCTATGCATCGCTTCATAAGTCTGAAGCCAAAGAGCAGCATTGCCTTTGAAGTGCATCGTGGCAAAATCAACCCACAAATGAGACTGAATTTGGTATAACTGAAAATATTTTTCACAATTCTTCTTCCACCACTTAGGATTATCACCATTAAAGTGGGAAAATCACTCTTAGGTAACCTAGGTCCAGAATTCCTATGCCTAGCATGATTATGCTCAGTGTGTTCATTCTCTAAATCATCATCAGACAACACAAATTCATTGGCCTGGGGAGTGGATCGCTCACCCCTGACCAGGGTGCGTCCAGAGGTTTGTTCCTCTCTGAAGGCAACACCCTGGTGTGTCGAGTCTGGACGGTGCCCTTGAGGCCGAAGCATACCTGGGCACAGATCGGCGTGCCCCGGGGTCGAGGACGGAGGGACGCCCTTCTCGATTGAGGAGATGCGGGACGCCACGTTGTCCATCGACTGCTTCAATTCGTCCACCGATTTGTCCAGCGCCGCGTTGGCCTTGAGCACGCGGTCGAGCGTGGTCTCGGCGCGCTTGGAGGCGGCGGTGAGCTCGCCCTGAGAGACGGTGAGCTTGTCGAGTGCGGTGTGGAGGTCGGTGATGCGCATGGCGTTGAGTTGCCCCGCCTCCGTCGTGGCCTTGTTGGCCTCGGCCGTCGCCTGCAGCAGCCGCTGCAGGTCCGCCAGAGAAGTCTCCGCCATGGCGACGCGCTGCGTCAGCGTCGGGTGGCCGGATTTCGTCGTCGGGGCCTTACCGAAAAAATTTCCCCTCTCGAATCGAACTTGGCTCTGAGTACCACTTGCTACGACCTAGATACTCAGTAGATGATCTAGATCACAGTCCTCGCGTCACGCGCAGGTAGCAGGACCATCAATCTCAGATACACATCTCACACGAAGGATCCGTGCGGAGGAAGAAGAAGGAAGGAGCAGGTGCTAGCCTGTTACAATCATCAGAAGATGGTTTCTATTCTCACACGTCTCTGCTAAATGGGTTTGCTTCTGCTGCTTGCTTGTCTTGGGCTGGCATCGCTTCAGAGCCGCCCATGGACCGACGGCCCACAGCCCGTCTGATGTCCCTTTGCCTACGACGCCTTGTCAGCAGTGTCGTAGCATTTGCTCATCGTCATTGACAGGCACGTCGAAATGTGGTCAACCCACCAAGAACTGAATATAAATTTCATGGAATTTCGTCCTGCCCTTGCGCAGTTGAACCATGGCCAAACACGCTTGTTAGGCGCTCCATGCGGCAAGGGGTTTAACCAAATCCCGACTGAACGTCACTTTAGATAGGGGCGATTCAGCATCTGGGGAACTGTGCCGTTTATAATTACATAGGAAAATAATTTTGTCAAAAGAAAATTAGATAAAGGATTTTTAACTGACCGAAATTTGCTTATAATTTGAAATTGTTGCGGAGTGGGAAAGAAGCTTGTGTAAAGGAATTTTGTGCCCTACAGAATACGGAAGAACGGCGAAGTAGGCCTGCAGCATCTAGAGGTCTCCTGTTTGACGTCCACGTTTCAACACTAGCGCGTACGTGTCGTGAAGCTATGCTCCCACCCGTCCATGCATGGTGCAGAGCGGCAGGCTCTATCGGTAGCATCATCCCTTTCTTCCAGGCCAGGCATCCATCACAGTTAGCACTATATCACACAACTCAACTCGGTTCTGATCTTTTTTTTTTTAGAGAGCACGCGACTGCGTACCTTATTTGTATAGAAGGCAGAATGTTTACATACCATACCTATTTTGCGAACAAAGTAGGCAGAGGGTAGAAGGGAACTCCAATTACATCGCAAATAAAAAACTAGACTACTCTCTCACGTCATGATTTGGGCCTCCAACTCCAGTTCGCCTTGCCACACTTAGCAGCCCAATTTCGTCTAGGATCAGGTCAGCCACTCTTTCCGGCCCAAATTATTGCTGCAAGTTATTGAACGCGCGGGCGTTACGTTGCTTCCACAAGTACCAGGCTCCCGTGCACACCACTGTATCCCAAATCTGCTTCTTCTTCCTGTCTCCCTGTCCCTCGCGCTGCGCCATCCACCAATCCTCCAAAGTATCAGTCGCCATCGGCACCGTTGCATGGATCCCGCCCTTAGTCAAGCAGCGGTGCCACACTTCTCGGGCAAAGACGCACTGGATCTCGATGTGCTCTGCTGTGTCTTCGCTCTGCAAGCAAGTGAAGCAAGGCGAGGTTGCATCCTGCAATCCATGCCTGAAGCGCCGGTCGGAAGTCCAGATCCGATGTTGCAGAGCAAGCCAGGTAAAAATCTTACTCTTTGGGGTTGCCCAGCTCGGCCATATTGGCTCCGCCATTCGATAGACAGCTCCATCCCCATCCCGCATCAAGGCTGTGTATGTCGATTTGACCGAAAATTCGCCTGAGGCAGTCCACGCCAGCTGAACTTATCGACCCCCTCTACATTCCTCTGAACTCCTGAGATCGCGAGCCACAGCCTGACACAATCCCCGGCCGCCGCATCGAGGATTTCCCCTGCCGCATCTGAGAGCCACTTGAGGTTCGTCAGACCTTGCTGCACCGTCCTATGATTGCGCGTGCGCGTGGGTACCAAGCTCGTTAGGGTTGGTGCAATATCCGCTGCTGAGTTTCCTAGGATCCATCGATCGCGCCAGAACAGGACTAGGGCTCCATCCCCAACTGAAATTCGAACCATGCTGTCGAACACCGCGCGCGCGTCAGAGTTTTGCGCCATGGGTAATCCTTGCCACGGCCTCGCTGGATCAGTTCTTCTAAGCCATTCCCAGCGAACTCGCATTGCCAGGCCGTGCGTCCTCAGATCCTTCACTCCCAGGCCTCCCAGATCGAGAGGTTTGCAGATCGCGGACCACGCCACCAAGCACTGACCGCCATGCGCTTTCTCTTTCGCCGCCCAGAAGAAGCCCTTCATGCTCCGCTCGATTTCCTCGATGAGCCAGACTGGTGCTTCTGCAACCAACAGGTGGTGAATTGGCCTGGCTGCGATCACAGCCTTGACAATTGTCAGACGCCCCGGCCGTGCGATCAAGCCTCGCTGCCATGCTGGTACTATCTTGACAGAGAAGAGAGAAGAAGGCCGCGAGCGCACGCGATGGATCTGGTGAACGGCATGCTGAACTGGGTGGCGACCCCCGGCATGATTGCCTCCCTCCTGCTCTTCTACCCGCCCTACTACCTCTTCAAGACCTGCTACTCCTTCCTTTCCTACCTCTTCCCGAGGACCTCGCCGGCAAGGTCGTCCTCATCACTGGTGCCTCCTCCGGCATCGGCGAGGTAAGCAAGTCCTTCTGATTTATCCTCAGAGGTGGTACCTAGCTACTCTGCTTGTTGGAGTACAGTCAGTTTAATTGACCAGTAATGTTGTGCTCTTTTACCACTTCCATAAATACTTTTATGATGTTTGGAGCAACCACGGATAAAATTAAATAGATCATGTCATCTGCTAGTGTGCTCTTCGTCAAGTACTGAATGTGTTCCTTCATCTATGTAGTACATGAACATTGGCATATACGAGCATTATTAACTCCACGTTGGGACCTTCTTCTGCAGCAATTGGCCTACCAGTATGCTGCGAAGGGGGCATCCCTGGTCCTGGTTGCAAGAAGGGAATGGAGCCTCCGACAGGTTGCCGATCAAGCACTCGAGCTCGGGGCACCGGATGTGGTCATTCTCCCTGGCGATGTCGCAAACCCTGACGACTGCAACAGATTTGTTCAGGCCACAGTTGATCACTACGGCCGATGCAAGTCTCCTTTAAAACAATCTCGGTCAGCATATATTTCTACGTTACATTAGTATTCAGTTGACGTTCTAACTTGTGTTGCAGTGGACCATCTTGTCTGCAATGCGGGCATTGCAAGCGTGGGTGCCTTTCAGGAGATTCTTGATGTTACTAAATACAGCTCCCAGCTGGTAAATGACATGATTCCTTTTCCTTTTGACTATTATCGTTGTCTGTCATAGGCAACCATGAGTGTCAAATAAACACCATATTTCTTTTTTGTTTTGTTTGCAGGATGTCAACTTTTGGGGTGCAGTCCAATCAACCTTTGCTGCGCTCCCTCACCTGAAAAGGACCCGAGGAAGAATCGTGGTTACAGCCTCGGCAACTGGATGGAATCCTGTTCCCCGAATGATCTTCTATAATGTAACTTAATTATTTCATTTGACTAGATCGGTGTTTATGAGTAGATAGTACTGATGTTTGTTATCTATCAAATTTTTGTTTTGTTTAGGCTGCCAATGCCGCCCTGATAAACTTCTTCGAGACTCTGCGGACGGAGCTTGGCAGTGAAGTTGGCATTACAATAGTGACGCCAGGGTGGATCGAGTCCGAGATGTCCAAAGGGAAGTTTCTAAAGGAGCATGGAGGAGTGGAGGTCGATCAAGAATTTCGTGATGTGAGGACGCTATACTTGCACAAAAAAACTACACAATACGATTGTCATGATTTGCTTGCACAAAGGTATATCTAACCAGGCGGCCCCATTACATTCGTAGGCTCAGATTGGTCTCTTCCCTGTGGAGTACGCGAAGAACTGCGCCAGGGCCATGGTGCAAGCAGCTCGCCAAGGTGACCGTTATCTAACTGTTCCATCATGGTTCAGCACAATGTACCTGTGGAGGGTGTTTGCACCAGAGGTCGTCGAGTTCTGCTATCGCCTCGTGTATATGCACAGTCATGGCGCCAACCAAACCGATGCGCCAAGCAAGAGGATGGCTGAGGGTGGCGCCAAACAGCTTCTGTACCCCACCTCGCTGCGCTCTTCGGACATCAAGAACGAGTAAAAACTTAATATCCTTAGGTGGTTCGACGTGGATGCCAGTGTGCGTCTAGGTGGTTTGTGGTCCCAGCCAAATCAGCCTTAGGTGTGCACCGTGTGCTAGCTAGCTAGCCGGTAATCTCAAATAAGCTGTGTTCTTTAGTACTCCCTCCGTTTTTGGAACGGAGAACGGAGGGAGTACTAGACTAGTGCTATGCTTAAAGTACGACTTAGTACTGTATATATGGACTGGTTGGTGTGTAAAGAATAATGGTAATGATTTGCCGTTCTCTACTTGCGACCTGGTTAACATCGGCGAGTCAAGGATACACCCTGTAAGGTGTATCAAGAAGGGGCTAAGAAGCCATTTTACAACTTCACGCCGTTTGACACAGACGCCAAACACACACCCACCTTGTCTCATTTAAACTGTGGTTTTATCATCTTGGTGAGTATTTTTTTTGTTTATCAATCTTGTTGCATATAAAATTTGTGATCTCTTAATGTATGAGATACTATAATGTTCTCTAGGGAAGAATTTGTCCACATTTGATAATGATGAAAAAATATTTGGATGGTTTATGCTCGTCTTTTTTACCTTTAGGCCTTGTTCGGCTTGAGAGTTTTGGGGTGTATATTACCTAATGTTTCGGGTGAAAATACTCCTCACACCCAAAACACCCCAACCCCTCGCAATCCCCTTGTCCACCAAAACACCTCACCATGCCACGTTGTTTGGTATACAGGTTTTGCAAAGAGGTGTTTTTTCACAGACCTAGTGCACACAATTACAAAATTGTGACTGTTTTGGTCATCAATAAAAATCTGATATTTTTTAACAGCATGTCAGCACACAGTTCATCAATAAAAACTTGATACTTTTTCACAGCACATGGGACACACAGTTTAAGCAATTCATAATATTAAGTAACAATAACTCATACTTCCCAGGTTTATCACAGGTTATTACAACAAAATTTGATCAAAATTTATCGAATGCTTCTCATGAACAAAATTTATCAAATGCTTCCTAGGTTTATCCTAGATTATTTGACAAGATGGTCACATAAACAAGAAGAAAGAAGCTTGCAGCAAGAAGATCATTACAACAACAATGTAGACATATGATTGTAGCAAGAAGATCATCACCGCAAGAAGATCATCGTAGCAAGAAGTTTGCTTCATGACAAGTTGTTTCTGCAAACAATGTAGACATATGTTATTAAAACATTTCATTTGTGCTCACATAAGCTTGTAGAGGAACAACTAAGCCCACTCCATGTCAACAATCATCAAGCAATATAACATGGTAATACCCAACGGCCGCAACAACTAATCATGACATCTTATTGCAGTTTAAATACAAGAAACACTATCATGAGCCCTACTTGATGTATTGTCTCTATGTGATCTGATCATTGACACACCTGTAATACGAAGTTCAGATATAGTACTCATACATCACATTCAGTTTCAGAAGTATAACCAGTTGAGGTGGTTCCATATACACAAGGTTCTAATACACACAGGTATGCACATACAACATCATTCGTTTGATGCATATACATATCGCTAGCTACTAGCCTACTACAGTACTAGCCTTGAAATTCCTATGCGCTCGTAGCTGCTGTATCCTGTTCTTGTCCTATGCATCTACCAAGTATACTACAGTCAACACTAGTCTCGGCGTGGGCTCAGTGGGTCTGGAGGAGGAGGACCTCGCCAGATCAAGAACTCATGTGAACCAAGAACTCAATATTTCTTGATTCTACCCGAATCAAGAACTCAGATCGAAACCCTAGCCAGTACAAAATTGTTGCTGATAACCTAGAACTAAATCAAGAGCAGGAGGGGAAGACGTACCTGATAGAAGTCCCTAAGAAGTGCGACGGAGAAGGAGAGCTGCGGCGGCGTCAGGAGCTTCAGCGGCGGCGGGATCGAAGAACCCATCAGCGGCACGATGGAGGAAGACGCCAGGAGATGAGGAAAGTCTTGATGTCGGGGAAGAATAAGCCTTGCACGTCGGAGTTGGCTGAGGGGACGAACGTCGGCGGAGGGCCGAGGGCGGAGGCGACGAGCGACGGCATCGGCGCCGCGCTGAAGAAACGCGAGTACCCCCTCGCGTTTCGATCCCGTCCAACCACGTCGCCTCCGCCCTCGGCGCTGCGCTGAAGAAACGCGAGTACCCCCTCGCGTTTCGATCCCGTCCAACCCGACGTGGTTTGACCGGTTTTCCTGGGCTTAGCCCTGCCGAGCCCGGTCTGCCGAACAGTCTTCGCGTGTTTTCTCGTGTCTTTAATTGGCCCAGTAATTTACACACAAAAACCGACCGATACTCTCCAGCCGAACAAGGCCTTAGGGGATTTTCGCGTCGGATGTCTATGTATTGATGCTTGCTGCTACCTGTTTGCTGACATCAGCTAGTACAAAGAAATCAGCTACTCCCGCTGATCTTAAAAGATTGTCGCGAGTTGAGCGTTTGAGAAGTACATAAGTAGTGATTTCTCTATGACACTTAAACCGGATCAACCGGATCGGAGGGAGTAGTATTAGCTGGATACAGTTTTCACTCAGACAGGCCAGAGGCGGAGGCAGAGGGATGCAGCGACGTTGCAACAAGGCGCTCGAACCAGAACGTCGGAGACTCAGTCGAGGTAGAAGCAGCCATCATGGATCCCCTTTCCAAGTTGAGTCTCCAAGTATTCAATTCATCCTTTTGTTCATCGAAATTGGTTGCTCACCTTGGATTCCAAGTATCAATTACATGTTACATCTAAACGGCATAATTCGAATTACAGTGCATTTGAATATCCTGGCTGATTTGGTCAAATTCAATTCCGTGAGCCCCAATATCTACATCCAAGCAGAGACTAATCCAAAAAGACCAAGTACTAGGCCTCAGCCAGGATCAAAGGGGATCGTAGCCTCAGCCATATTCCTGAATAGCGCCTCGAACCTTTCGAGGCAGCGCAGACGACCACGGACGCTCAATCCAGGGCTCCCAGGCAACCGAGACTACCGATGGCTTTGCCGGCTTTCGAGGAAGGTTGCTGGAGAAATAGTGGAAGCAATGCGCTCTTCTACATTCTAGTTTTCCTGAAGATTCCAATCAGCGCTGATGTCCATGGAAAGCTGGAAAACTTCAGCAAACTCCTTGATCAACGATTTATGCGCTATATTGATCAGTACTGCATCATCAAGTGCTGTTCCACCAGAAGCCATTTGTAATATCTCCTTAATGCTGCCAACGCCACGATCCTTAATGCCACAAGGATCAATGAGCTTAAATGGAGTTAAGTCAGTCGTGACATTTAGTGCTAGACCATGATAGGCTATCCATCTCGAGACATGAATTCCTATTGCTGCAACTTTCTGATCACCTAGCAAGGAAACAGTGGAGACATATGTAACAAGTCAAAAAGAAATATAGAACATTAGAGTTTCCTAAAGGTATGACATAAGAACTGAAAATATGATCAAGCACTTTCCATTAACCACGAGGACAGTAACATACCAACCCAAACACCAGTGAGACCATTTATCCTTGATGCCTGGACAGAAAATGCAGACTGAAGGGCACGGATGATCACTTCTTCAAGTGACCTGAGGTACCAATGAAGATCCATTTTGTGATGCCGCAAATTGAGAATTGGGTACATGACAAGCTAAGCAATCAAAATAAATGAGTATAAGAAACATGGATATACAGTCTTCATTATTAACAGCTACAGAAGGTTTTTTCTAGAATAACAGGGATCTCTCCCCGTACCATTCCTAAAAGCGAAGCCATACAGAGTTTTCCTAACCTGAGCTGAGAGCCCAGATGACTAGAAGTCTTTTTGCAGGAAAGTAAAACTACAAGCAAACTAGAACTAAACTAAGAACGGAAGTTATCAGCAAAAACAGATGATTTTCACTAAGAACTATGGATTGCTTGTGCATCTGATAAAAGTCCGGATCTTCATTCATGGAAAGCATAGTTGGCTGATTCTTTACTTTGCTCTGATTCTTTTCTAAACTGATGAGCATAATCAAGAAACACACCACCAGATCTGAATTACAAATATTTGAAATACCATTTCAGATAAGCAAACAACAAATTTGACTGCTAAATACCTGTCCAGGGCCATGATATGTTACTTCCCCACCACGGTCAATGCGATGAATCTCAATAGGAGCATCTTTTACTTGGAAACGGAGGTACTCCTCTCTGCTGTCAGTGCCCAGTGTATAAACCGGCGGATGTTGCAGCGTGACTAAGGTGTCCGAGTGATCTGCGTCTCTGACTGCCAACTCCTTCCTTCTTGTAACAACAGACTTCTGCCAAACCCATGATTCGGCGAAAGGAACCAACTCCTGATGGAGATCAAAGCACTCACACCTGTTGAATACAGTCGAATACAAGGAGTGTCATCTGCATGACAACCACCATGAAGGAATGAAATAAAATCTTATCATAGCGTCAATTCAGTTGGCACTTTGGTGGAGCAAAAAGGAAACTCCCCTAAAACGGTAAATCTTCATCAGCAATTTTTTTTATGTTATCTTGTTGTAAATCCAGCACATCTTCTGAGACTAATTGGAATCGTATGGCTTTAGGATGAATAAAACTTGGTATAGCAAAAACACAGGTACCTCCTCATCTCGACGGGGCCGGCAACGGAAACCACCAAATCCGTGCCAGTTGCGACAGAGGCGGGGCCGGAGCGACTTCTCCTCCGAGGGCGCGCCGAGAGGGTGGCGTGGCAGGATAGGACGTGGTGGCACAACGAGATGCAGGGGGCGCAGACCACCATGGCGCCGCGGGATTGTGCTCTCAGTTAGAACTGGGCGGAATGAATCGAGCAGGCGCGCGGTGGCGGACGCACCGAGGAAGACGGGGGCGAGGTTTTCGCGGATTCAGGGTAGGTTAATACGGCTTACCAAAAAAATCGAAGACTTACCTCACCAAAACTTTATGTGGCGATATAAGTACTGCAATATGCCGATTTTTTTTTGAAACATTTTCTCCATTAACTCAACTCAACAAGTTACGATTACACTCAGAATCAATCAGTCCAGCCACGTAGGGAGGAGGAATTAACACACAACCATCCATAGAAAAACCCAGTTTAGCTAATTCATGAGCTACAGCATTGTTCGCACGCTTAACTTTACTGAATCTCGATCCCGGAACAAGGCTCAGTAAATCCTGCATCTTTTTCAGAAAAAAGGCAAAAGCCCAGTTTTGAATTAACAAAGCTCAGAGTTTACAACGGCAATTACAGAACGGGTGCTGAGGAAATCAGCTTACAAGCAAAGGAGCAACAAGCAAATGAAAAAAAACACAAGACACAACTTGAAGTGCTCCGAAACACTGAAGGCTGCAACGGTCGTCGATTGAAGTGCCGCGAGAGCGAACTTGGCGACGAAGCTTCTGAACCGCTGGAACATGCCCACAGCTGCAACCAAAAGATCCACCCGTCGTCAAGGTGCCATCCGTCTCCACGGCCGAAGAAGGCCCCTGCCCCCTCACTCAGTTCGAAGAACGTCGCACCGTCGGATTTGGAGAAGCTCACCCTAGAACACAGATGGCAAAAGGACTACGGGATCGCCGAGGGAGATGAAGGATGACAGCCCACCGAAGCAGAAAGCACGCCGAGAAGAGCATCACCTACGGCCGCCACCCACACCCTGTTAACCGGTAGACACTGGCCTCCCAAGACAGCGCCTTCAAGATGGGAGCGACACCAAAGTGTTGCCGCCGTCCGGTCCATTGAGTGGACCAAAGATTTTCATCCGGAGCCGTAGGTCAAATCGGCATGGACCCTCGACAACGCCCCCAAGGGGGATCGTGGCACCCGAAAGCGTCACCGTCGTCGGCCAAGAAAAGCAGGCAAGGTTTTCACCTGGGAACCACTGCCATTGTCCAAAGAAATCATGCCGGCAACAAGGTGGAACTGGGCAACCGAGACACTAGAGAAAGGAATAGAGCAAAGCTCTCGACCACGACTGACCCACGACGGAGCCATCGCCGTCCAAACGGTCCGAGATACCATCCAGCACCTTGCGTTGTGGAGCCCGTCGCCAGGCCACCGCCACGCCCACCGCTCAGGGCCGCTGCTCCGACTTCCGAGGGTTGCCAACGATCACCCGCCTGCACGAAGCCGGCCACCCTAGCTACCGCGACAGGCACCTCCTCCTAGGGCCCCTGTCCTCCTCAACTACACGACGAGGCCGAGAAAACCACAGGAAACCATGGCAGAACTGAGACCACCCAAGGTAAAATTGCAGCTTGAACTTGAGGGAGAGCCACGAACACGCAGACCTCCACCCGCACGGGCCAGCCGCCGTATGCTGCATCCCTGCACCCGAGCAGGGGCCGCGGCAGGGGACCCGAGCGCGTTAGATCTGGCCCTCCAGATCTGCTCGGAGAATCCAGCCACCGCGGGCCGAGCTGTGGAGCAACGCCTTGCCGGCTTCGACCTGTCTCACCTCAGCTACCTCAAAAAACATGGGGACTAGCAGCTCCGCGCCATGGTGACCACCAGCGGATCTCCGGCCGCCGGCCCGCAGGGGAGGAGAAACGGGGGAGACGGAGGGGGACGAGGCGGGGAAGCCTGTCGCCGCCGCGGGTAGGCCGACGGCCGCCGCCGACGGCGGCGAGGAGCAGGGGCGAGGCGGAGGAGGAGCTGGCTGGCGGCGCTAGGGTTCGCCTCGTGAGTCGCGGGAGCAGCTCACGAGACGCTTCCTCTTGGTCTTGCTCAGATTTCCAAGCTAAATCCTGCATCTCACGTACCACCTTAGAAATAATCGACTAGGCACCTTGTTTTGTAAAGCATTGATCACCCCTACACATTCATTCTCAATAATGACCAGATTGACGCAATAAGGAATAATTGCTTTGATACTCAAGTTTCCAGCTAGAGCTTCAGCCATTTCTGTATTCGGACAATGATCTGATCGCCCCAGGCAGAGAGGAGGACATTCCCCAGCTCATCTCTTAAAATGGCACCCCAAGAGGCCACATTTTTGCTCTCCAAAAAGCCAGCATCAAAATTCAGTTTACACCACCCCCAGGTGATTTTGTCCAACACGATTCCTAAACAGAAAGATTAGAATTGTCAGTCTGAAATCATTTGAACATGGTTGTCCAAAATATATTCTAAACTTCTCCTACCAGAAGTTTGATCTGTAAAATATATTCTGCATCAGCATCATGGAAGATCGATCTGATGAGCTGCAACTTCCAAGATTTTGACTCTTGATCAATAAGATCAGAGACCCATCTCCTTCTCGAGACAGAAGCGTTTCCAATGACTTCTAAATTTCTTCTTGGCACCCAATTGTCCCTCCAAATCCTGACCTTTTCTCCATTATTTATCCGCCAAATCATACCTTTCTTGAGAAGTTCGAGCCCATGGATTATACCTTGCCAGCTAGGAGAAGTGTTTTTAATGAAAGCAGTGTCCAAAAGATCTCTAGAAGGAAAGTATTTAGCCTTTAGAAGTCTGGCACAAAGGCTATTTGGGAACTCAATTAGCCTCCAAGCCTGTTTAGGAAGCAGAGCTTGATTGAACAAACGAAGATCACGAAAACCCAATCCTCCTTTGCACTTGGGTTGAATCATCTTTTCCCAGGACATACAGTGAACTTGTTTGTGATCCTCTTCATCTCCCCACCAAAAATTCCTTATGATTTGGGCAAGTTCTTCACACAAACCAACATGAACTTTGAACACACTCATAGCATGGGTAGCAATAGACCGAGCCACTGACTTAACTAGATGACCCGTTGCGCGACTGCGCAACTGTCGGATGCAACTACTACATTGTTGCCAATAGGCTAATGAGCATAAACAGGATTCCATATCTATGCACTACAACCAAAGTCACCAAAGATGAAGCACGAATAGACAACTAATTCTCAAAGGAGATGTAGAAAGAACTGCACAAAAGACCAACACATTGAAAGACATTACCGGCTCCTCTTTCTTTTTATATTACTTTAAGGAGGGATAAGAATAATAGTTAGAATTTGGATCAGATAATACACCTTTTATCTCTTGAGCTAAAGAGCACACCATAAAGAGAATCATTATTGTCTGGCAAAATTACAATAATTAAGAAGGTCAAGTTGCCTGCCCCGTGGTTTCAGAATGTTCATGGCACCTTGATAGCGTGCCCTAAGCAAACTTTCTACATGGGAAAATCTTATTGTACATTCATGTTTAACAGCGTGATGGACACAATAGAGGGATAGAGGCTCGATGAACGATGTAGATGACATATCAGCAAGAGAAAACGTCAAGCTATTTCAAGATGCAAGAGAGGAACAAAATCAATTTAATGACCTCTCTTCCTATCACTGGCATAAAAAAGGTCGATTGATATTCCATGGAACTGGCAATTAAACCACCACATTGTTCCTGTGAGTTAACTACATATATCAGAAGATTAGAAATAAGCATTACATATGTGACAGTGCACACAGTCTGGCCTTGTTCCACTTCAACATCCAAGTTCCAAACTGTACATTTGTGTGTCGTAGCTCTAAGAAGCATTTTGGAGCCATGATTCTAAGTAACCAAAAACTATTAACACAAGGCATAAGAAGGCACACAATTGCATGGAAAATCAATACTTAATGAACTACTCAATACATGCATGGAAAGCCAAGTTTATCATATTTGTTTAGCACACAAGCTTTATTAAATAAGAGAATCTTACAAAGGAGAGGCAAAGAGAGCCTCCAAAATCAGCCGAAAAGGCTTCACACATTAGGCACTGCCCAGAATTCTGAAGCTTGCTTGCTACTCTATCATGATGATGCCCTCAAAAGTTGAGGCCTATGTTATTCTGAAAGACCTTATGGGCATTGAAGATCTAATTGCCCTTGTCACCGTCCGATGTGTGCTATTTGGTTTCTGTATTTGCATGATTGTGTAGGAGCACGATTCTATCCTATATTATAGTTAGTGCTTAACGGAACCATTAGATTTCCTATATTTGTTGGTAAGCACGTATGCAAGTGTCAAACAAAAAATCAACAAAGGAAAAAGAAAGTAAGAAATGACCATGGCAGCACACATTTATATAAGCATGGAATCACACATATCTAGAGCCGATAGACCGGGCATATAAATGTAGAGAAAACTGACAGCAGAATCAAATCTACACTCTTAAAACACTTCTCAACAAGTACAGAGTAATCAATTTTTATGGATAATCTCATATAGCCAATAATTTAAATATTGGCTATGTAAATCCATAAATATAAGCTACCGAATTCCTATTATAGGGCCACAAATAATAGCCACTCTGCCAAATGAAGGGAGTGGCGATAATATTTAAGCCTAACCTGCTTCCATTATGTGACCTGACTTAATGGCACATCAAAAACCTCCTTAAACACAGTGTCTACACTAAGAACGCAAGATCCTGGCACATTTTCCTGATTCTCATAAACAATACGACTAAACAGGAAACTGGCACACTACTGCAGCTGCTCTCATGTTCTCAGAACACACAGGTTTGATGGCACAAAAACTCAATCATGAAACAAAAATTAAATTAGGGAGTAGGGAAGGAAGAAGAAAGATAGATCCACAACAAAACTCAACTGTCAACGAATCTCAAGATCCATCGATGGTCGTTCAGCACCTGGGCGAGCGACAGTCCCCTGGATGGCCAACATCGATATGCACCTGGGCGAGAGAAGAGGAGTTGCTGATATGTGGAAGAAAATTACGGAGACTGCAGCACACTAATATGCCGTCAGTTAGGGCTGCCAGGCTTAGGGAAGGTGCTATTTTCCCGTTGCTGGTTCCAAAGGTCAACCTGCAGATCAAACACAATCATGTCAACAGGAAGATACTTATATGTATCCATTTGCAACTCATGATTATATTTTAAAATGAACAATAAACATGCATATCAACAAGGTCAGTTAACTCTCAGTTCACGTACATCTCTAGCTCGTGTAGACTATCCAAAAACAGGGCCAAATGTAAGAAGCGACAGTATGCACGATAAGTTAATCTAGAAAATAGATATACTGGATCGTCATTCACCAGGAGAGCAACAGTTGAATCTAAATACAAGTTTCATCATATTCAGAAAGCTATACAGTATTCATCATTTGCAACTCATGATTATATTTTAAAAATTACCAATAAACATGCATATCAACAAGGTCAGTTAACTCTCAGTTCACGTATATCTCTAGCTCGTGTAGACTATCCAAAAACAGGGCCAAATGTAAGAAGCGATAGTATGCACGATAAGTTAATCTAGAAAATAGATAATACTGGATCGTCGTTCACCAGGAGAGCAACAATTGAATCTAAATACAAGTTACTACATCCGAAGGTATTCATCATATTCAGAAAGCTATATATCCAGTTTAGGGAAAATATCCGCTACACATGGTGGTAGCTACACACCATGCCATTATACGCCGATATAAGCCGTATATACCTGATTTAGCTTGATATTCTGGTAGAGAACGGATTTTTGGTGTACAAAACTGGTTTCGGAATTTCAAAAAAAAAAAATTGGTTGACTTTTTTAGACTTGTCTAAAAAAGTCAACCAATTTTTTTTTTTTGAAATTCTGAAACCAGTTTTGTACACCAAAAAATCGTTCTCTACCAGAATATCAAGCTAAAACAGGTATATATGGCCTACATCGCCGTATAACGCTATGGTGTGTAGCTACCACCATGAGTAGCAAATTGCCTCTCATCCAGTTTAACAAACCTGCAATGCAAGGAGATCAAAGGTCGCAAAGCATCATTTTTATAGAGAGCCTTAATAAAGTGTCAGCTTATAGCTAAAAGCACATATATATAAAAAATACCCTGCAATACAGAAAAATGGAGCTGCCATATTAATTGCTTTATGCAGAACCTTTGCCACACCAGCGGCTCAGGAAACGACGAATAAAATGCCCCTGGAAAGTACAATATGTACAACTAAACCATCAGTACAAAATTGTCCAACCTTAGACCCATCTTGATTCTGAATTTATCCTAATGTCTGAAATCTGTACTCAAATTGCACATAAATATCAATTTTCATAGTTTTGTTGCTAATTGCCACATCATTGTACTACAATTAAAGGTGATATTTTCTTAATGCTTCAAGGCTAGTGACCTCTGTTCTTTCATGTGATTATCTGTGTTGCTCTCAATCTGACAGAATAAGAATTATTGAGGTCAGTTAGCTTATCAGACATGAATATATATAGAACAAAACAAGCATAACTAATCTAACATGCTGGACTGAAAATAATGAACGGTCCACATCAAATGAATTACTTACCTTAACAAAGAGAATGACCCATCGCTGAAATCCTTTATTTCTGAAATATCACAAATATTAAAATGGTGAACAAAAGACAATATCTTGCACTTATCATGCCATGAAAACTTCAGTTGACTCCTGCAGCCATGCACACATAGCAATGATGTGAAAAATATGTTGAAAAGAGATTCATGTGCATTCAGTATAGTTCTTCAGTATGGACCAGCTTACCTATCTTCCTCTTCTGGCTCTAATCCCATGCACTGAACACCGAAAGCTTTCTTTCCATCTGGACCTTTGTAACTATGATATGGCATCTGCAGGTTTATCATTTGCGTAACTATTTTTATCAGTCAAATAGAAATACCTGGAACGGACATTAAAGTAAAAATTGAAGAAAGCATGATACCTCTCCACCCGCTTAGATCCGGAGCACCAGTGAAGCAGTACTTGTCTGGCTGCGCGCGACGAAGATGATGGGGTTCTTCATCATAGTCCCCTCCCACATACCCTGATTTTGGTTCTTCATGACGGTTCACACTGGGAAGGTCTTACAGAAGTGTTTCTGCAATTGAAACCAACTCATCATGCTCAACTCCTGGTGCTACAACAACCATCCTAGGAGGAGTGTAATTTTCGTACTTTCAGCACAAGTAAAACTCAGCACTTGCTTATCATAATTTGCTAGCACAAAAGAACAAATTCCTGGCTGCTTTGTGACCCAAATAAAACTGTAACGATAAAGAAATATCTAGAGGACATGTGATGAAGAAGCAAAAGTAGTGCAAGAATAGTAATTTGGCACCCGCAACAACACAACAAATAATAGGTAAATGCCCCCGCCATTGTATAGACAAGAAAGAAAAAGAGAATCTCATCGATAGTAGCCTCACCAGTAGTAAATCAAAGCACCGTCATTCCCTGTACTGCCACAATATCCATTTCATATGCACCAAACCTGCAAAACAATAAGTTTTTCTGAATGCCGCAAACCAATAGTGCAAGACTAAGCATCAAGCAGAAGGCCAGAGATAACTTTCTCTCCATCAGCAGAGATTTAACTTTTCTACAACAAAATCTTTATCCATTGAGACATGAACACAAACAGTTGCAAGGCACATGTGGCACTCCTTTTAACACAATATAATGGCAATGAAAAATACTCTCTGCATACCAAGAATGTACCGGAGACATGCAAAGGTTTATAAGGATAAACATGCAAAGGTTATGTGTTTATATGCAGTCAAGAGCGGCAAGGCAAAAACGTTGAGCATCCTATGATATGTACAACCTAGCCCCATCCTCTGTGTCATAAGGCCTAAATATTAACTACAGAGACGATGTTGGATCAAATTTAGCTACCAGTCGCAGTAGCACCGTGCACGACATTGGGGCGCAGGCGTATGTAAATGTTTGTCCTAGAATCCTCTTAAAATGACTGGATCTACCAGTCTAGAACTGAATTCATATGCAGGTGCTCGAGCTATGTGCACCAATAAAACAGAGCAACTTTCAATGCCCTAAATGGATGCTTATTTTGGCAACCATGAATGAAACTCAACAGCAAACATGCTACTCACGTCCTTAGAGATGAAAACAATTCTCTAATTAACATATGTCATCAAGATAACTCCAATGAACAAAATGATAGAAAGGGAAAAGGATGATGACCACCGTACCTTGCAGCTGGCTGACACACGGCCAAATGCCACCGCTGCTGCTCACCATCGAGTCGGGGACGAGGTGTTTTTTCTTAAACTTTCTCCATCAGGTGGAATTTAACTTTCCTACACAAATGTTGTTTCTCCATTGAGACATGAACAGAAACAGTAAAGGCACATCTGGCAGTCCTCTTTTACCAAAACATGATGGAAATGAAAAAAAATATAGAGAGCGCAAGGCAGGAATTACGACAATAGCAGTAGCAATGTCTGGTTGCTCATTTCCTTGTGTTTCTCCAACCAGACCTGATGCTAGTTGCAAGGGGAAAGCACTTCAAGCTCATGACCCAGGCCTGCTGCTAGCATGGTCAATTAGCTCATCACCATCATGCCTGCAACATCAACAAGAAAAATCAGAACTTAACCTAGTTTTGATTATAGATGGATCGTCACAAACAGTATAGAAACAATCAGGACCTGAACAACTTTCTCACCTCAACTAATCCCGTGACAAATATACTAAACAAATAAACTAATCCGGGACATATATGACCATATTTAGATTGGATTCTGTAATCATTCATTTTTAAGCTAAAATCGACTAATAGAGACCCCTAAGATCGAGCACCAGAACTGCACTATAAGCTGGTCCAAAAGCTATCCTAACCCAAGTTTAAGTCTGTATTTAAATACTTGACAACTCTGGAAAACCATAGGCATTTGGAAAGACAAACAGACATAATGTTTTGTACCATTTGGTAAACAGATGCCTCACCGGGTCACCAAAAACATAAACTGCAATTACTATGAGCTCCAAGATACCATGATATAATGACATGTGAAACTGAAAGGAAAGTTGCTCACTATGATAATCATGGTATTATGCTCTTAAATAGATTGGGAAATACTATGCCATGATGAATGAGAAATCAAAGCTGCAAATGACAAACCAAAAAAACCATAAATGGCACCAAATAGCTAAAACCCTTCACTGGAAGTTAATTTTTACCAAATAGTTCCTCACCTCTAGAGTAAACATACAATTACTAATGACACAATCCTTCATGGCAACTCATAGCTAGGGATAACCGGCGCATGCTGAGCGAAACTACAAGCAAATTCGTATCCTCAGATTGCATTAAAAATAAAGTTAACTCCCATTCGGGTAAATCCAAGTTCAGATACCTCTTATCATAAGGAACAAATCCAGTGGAAAAACTACATCAGTGAACTATTTTTCGATTATTTTCTTAACGGGTATATGCAAAACAACCACATGACCTGTTCAAGTAAATAAATAAATTGAAACACCTTGCTTGAATAGTCTACAGCAGCTCCACTTATTTACAAATGGGGCATAATAAAATAAGCCTGTTGCATAAACCAAAGTGAATAAAAGCTTTTGACCATAGTTCTCCTTTATCTTTATTGTGCACCAACACGATCAAGATGTCAAGACAGACCATCAAGTTTCACTAACAATTATATAGCTAACGCAAAATGTGTGATTTGCAGTTCAACCAAACAAATCAGAATCCCAATTTAACTATGCTAATTAGGATTCGACCGAAAATAGCTTGTGGCCAATATCTTCTGATACTATGCTTTCGACATGCCTACGACTATCCTGAAGCTAGTTTCTTGATTTCTCAAACCTCAAAAGCACAAATTCTATAGTAAACTGTCTGTGTGCCGCTGCCCTCTACCTTGGTGTACCTTGGGCAGATGCTAGCATCCATCTGCCGCCGTCGCTTGGTTGCTCTATGCCACCATCGTTGTCACTCTGAAAATGAGTAGAGATCATCTCTGGATATAGTGCAGCAGCTTCAAGCGTGTATGCCACTTCCACCTGAACAATAGAAAAATTCCACTTGTAGAACTTTGGGGTGGATATAGTAACTCAAGCAATGGAGATCGCGGAACACACCTACAAGTTTCACATTCACAACAAATCCATGAGTTTGACAATCATATTTCGCAAACAAATTTACAGAAGATGAACATGATGCAGCTCGTTTTCTTTTAGAGAAAACAAGCGACTTCACAAGACCCACCAGAGCAGCATCGAGAAAAAGAGCTCGCACACAGCGTCGATGCCCTCGTCCGCCTTATTTTCCATGAGCAAACAACCATCGCACAAAGTGCCCGCTTAGTTGACAGCTGCTCCGCAAGCAACAGAAAAACATAGCGGCAAGAAAAGACCAGCACATAATCATTTTATCAAACAGTTCATATGCAGAACAAACAAAGGCTTGAGAAGGAATGTGGAGAAAGATGGGCACCTCACCTAGTGCTTCCGTCCTAAGGGCAGAGAGGCTTGGAGGAGGACGCGAAGTGGATGAGCCGGCGAGGTGGAGAAGGACGACGGGCAGAGAGGCTTGGAGGAGGACGCGAAGTGCATGAGGCCGGAGGTGGAGAAGGACGACGGGCTCGAGGAGGTAGACCACAACCAACCTGCGTCTAGCCACGAGCTGCTGCAGCTACCGTACCTCTGCCTCCTCCCCTGACCTGGCCGCCGCCTTGCCTGGCCCAGGCACCACCGACCTTGTCGGCCGCCGCCATGTGCAGGCACTGCGGCCCGGCGGCCGGCCGCCGCCTCCGAGCGCGACCACCCTGCCCATCTGTCGCCTCCGTGCACGGCCGCTGCGGCCCGGCCGCCCGCCGCTGCCCTGCTGGCCGCCGCCTCCGTGCCTCCGTCCCCGTCTCCTCCACATGGCTTCAAGCGCCGCCAAACGCCGCGGGGAGTCGCGCACATCTTTGTCTCCTTCGGCAGCAAGGGCGAGCGGACGGGCGGCAGATGAGAGGGAAGGAGAGTTGGGGAGGGGGCGGCAGGCTTGGCTGAGAGGGAGGAGCAGGAGCGAACGGGGACGAGAGAGGCGGCTGAGAGGGAGGAGATTGGAGGAGGAGAGGGAGCGGGGATTGGGCTAGGGTTTCACCCCCGGGCCCGAGTTTTGTGTTGCTCTTTCGTGCGGTGAAATTGCTCGTCCTCTGACCCGCGCCCAGCTTGTTCAACTGACGAACCTGGCCCATGAAATCTGGCCCCAGCGGTCAGCGCCTGTGCCCCTCAGTCATTTAGTGCAAAGAGGAATTCAACCGATCCAACGGTGAAAAATAGTGACAGCAAGATTTTTACCAAGATCGAACGGCCAGGAATCGCTGATCGGGGCAGGGAGGGGCAAGCAGGGGCAACAGGCGGGTAGGGCTTTAGCTTTTATAGAAGTAATTAGAGTTTCTTTGGCAGCAGATGACATGTATTTTTCAGACCAGTCAGAGCATTTTTTACTCATTCTTTCTTTATGAGATTGGAATGTCTCATTTTTCATCCTTCCTTCCGGGATTGGAAGGCCAATGTATTTATCATCAAAATTTGAGGAACTAACTTTTAGGACAGCAACAGTTTTTCTCCCATCCTCTTCAGAGCAAAACTGTCCCAACATAAGAGAGCATTTAGCTGTACTAAGAAGTTGACCCGTGCTGGATTCATAAGCACGCAGGATGGAATTGATCTTAGTAGTTTCCTCTTCATTAGTTTTGAAAAAGAGGAGACTATCATCAGCAAAGAACAGATGTGAAATAATAGGACTCCTCTGCAAATTTGTAGACCTTGTAAATTACCCAGCTGAATCCAATGCTGGATTAAAGATGAAAGACCTTCAACTACAAATAAAAAGAGGTAAGGCGAGAGAGATCGCCTTGCCTTAAACCTCTAGTGGGCTTGAACCTTTTCATAAGCTTCCCATTTAACTTGACCGAGAAGGACACCGTTTTTACACATGTCATTATCCAACTCATCCACCTTTCAGCAAAACCAATTTTTCTCATATCTTCCTTCAGATATTTCCAATCCACTCTATCGTATGCCTTCATAAGGTCAAGTTTGTAGGCACAAAATTTACCTGCATTCTTGGTACCATCTTGAATAGCATGAATACACTCAAATACAATCAACGCAATGTCAGTGATCATGAGTCCCGGGATAAAAGCACTTTGCGTCTTCGAGATGATATCCTGCAGAAGAGGTCTCATACGATTCACCAGACATTTAGAGATCACCTTATAAATCACATTACATAGACTGATAGGTCTAAAGTCTTTGAGAGAAAGTGGATTCTTTATTTTGGGAATCAGAACTATAGCCATATCATTTATCCCATCAGGCATGGTTCCCTCTGAGAAAAATCTGTGGACCACCCTGATTATATCCTCTTTGATAGTACCCTGTTGCATTGAAAGAAGCAAGCGGGAAAGCCATCAGGACCAAGAGCTTTCGTTGGTCCAATCTGGAAGAGAGCAAAACTGATCTCTTCATCAGAAAAATCAACACAAAACGACTCATTCTTCTAGTCATCAACCTTTTTTTTCAGACACAGAGTAATAATAGAAGGTTGCACCAACGGATCAGCTGTGTACAAGTTTCTGAAAACATTTGTGGTCATATCCTCCATTTTGACTGCATCATCAATCGTAATTCCATTATCATCTTGAAGCTTTTCAATTTTATTTTTCTGTCTCCAGGTAGCTCTACGATGAAAGTAACCCGTATTCCTATCTCCCTCCCGGAGCTAGGAAATACGTGATCTTTGGCGCCAACGAATTTCTTCTTTTGTTAGAAGCTCATCAATTTCTTTCCTTAATTTCTTGGTAGCCTTCTTGCTTTTTACATCAGCTCTGACTTCCAGTTTTTGCCAAGCCTTTCTCTTTCTCTCAAGCTGCTTTGAATGCATCCGATTGTGTGGCCACTCCAAGCATGCAGCGATTCCATAACACCGGACAACTTATTGGCCACATCACCCAAATCCGATGGTTTCTTATGCATATTCCAGGCAGCAGTAATTTCCTCACTCAGCGACATCCCTTTCCCAGTAGCATTCATATCTGCGCATACAGGCACAGAAGTCACAGTACCAGAAGAATCAAGGTTTATTAACAAAGTGCAATGATCCTTGATTATCAGGTTTGTTAACAAAGGAAGTCAGATGGCGAACCTGATAGTTTGGGAACAGGTTAGACCAACCAACGTCAGCAACCACTCTATCAAGTCTAACACGAACATTTCTGTCCCCCATTTGCTGATTATCATAAGTCCACGGTTTATCAGAAAACCAAGATCATGAAGCTCACAGAAGGAGAGGGCTTCACGAAACTCTTGCATTTCATTTTCCCCTCTCCGCTCTTCTTGCCACATACATTCATTAAAATCCCCAAGCATGCACCAAGGACCATGTAGCAATGGTTTTATTCTTTTCAGCAGATTCCACATATTAAATCTATCATTCGTACGCGGCTCACCATATACGAAAGTGCATCTCCATTTATTACCAACAAGAGGAAGATTACGATCGTTACATCAATATGTCTAGCACTTAGACTAGCTATAGTGGGAGTAACATAGATAGTAACATGCATGCCAGGTAAGCAAAAAAGATGATGTGGCAGCTATTTAATGTGGAGAGAGACAAATAGAGTAACATAGGTAGTTACCGTAACATTACACACCCCAAGACAAAATGAGTCTACAACCTAATAAATGTTATCATGCATGACACCACAAATAGGTTACTACCCACTATGGAGATAGTAACATACGGTAGTAACATAATTATGTTACCACTCAATGTTACTCCCCACTATGAGTTTCTTAAAAAGCTCAACTTGTACACTCTCGTCCCAAAACAAAGCTAACCCTCCCCTTTTCCTTTATCCTTGAAGGTTATTACATGTTTCAGCCCAAGTCTCCATCTAAGCCCTTCCACATACTCTTTATTCTGTCTAGTTTCTGAAATAAAAAGTATTTTAGGTTTATGGATGCACACTAGCCTCTCAAGTTCCTGAACAGTTGTGGGTTGGCCAAGCCCACGACTTTTCCAAATTAAGATCGTCATGGCTCCTGATCATCATGTTGGATCGGCTGCACACGAAGCACTGTGTCAAATCTCTTCCTCTTCATATCATCAGGGATGTTGCATTCTGTATCCTTGTGACCAATGAGGCCACATAAGGCACAGAAAGTCGGAAGCCTCTCATAGTGAACCGAGGCAATGACCTCCTTATCCAATTTCCCGTCAAGGAGTGTGATGCACCTCTGAAGCGGATGATCAATAGGGAGGTGAACCCGGGCCCTGACAAATTTGTTACAAAGGTTCCACGAGCAAAATTATCAATGCATATAAAAGCACCAATTTTCTTTCCTAAATCTCTAGCAAGTTGCTTGGAAAGGAGACAGCTAGGAATATGATGAAACTGAGTCCAGATGGGAACTGAAAAATTGTACCGTTTGATGCACTACAATATTGATCCAACAAGTTTGATACCTCTTCCGCTCCCTGAACACTCGCCTTGAAGAACAACACGCTGTCATCCGCAAACAAGAGGTGGTTCACACGTGGTGCCGAGGGCGCCACCTTGAGGCCACTAATTTTCGATGACTGTAAAGTGTAAATATGTTTTAAGAGGCACGAAAGGCCCTCTACTGCTATCAAAAAATATAGGGTGATATTGGATCTCCCTGTTGAATACACCTATTAGGGTTGAACTCCTCCAACCGGTTCCCATTCAGCATAACCGAAAAAGTGACTGATCTTACCATACCCATGATAACCGAGAGCCAAGCCTGATCAAAACCCAACTTAATCATTATTGCTTCCAGATAATCCCATTCCACTCGATCATAAACCTTCATCATGTCCAACTTGAGCGCACAATAGCAATCTTTGTTAGCCTTGCTCCTCTTCGTGAAATGCAAACATTCATACACGGAGACAATATTATCGGTAATCAATCTACTTGGAACAAATGCAGACTGCTCCTAAAAAATAATGCTTGTCAAAATCACCTTGAACTGATTAGCCACAACTTTGGAAACAATTTTATAGAAAACATTACATAGACTGATAG